>CM025611.2:11556518-11573354 GCA_014621495.2 Entosphenus tridentatus | reverse complement strand
GCAGGTATTGCGGTCTATGCAAACATGACTCCTTGTAAAAAAGGTGTCAGTTTTGTTGCCAGATAGAAGGGTAAAAAAACAATTATCATATTTTTACTGGTAAATGAGGCTCCCATAGTATAGACATATAGTTTACACATCCCATCAGCCACACAGCCTTCTGGGAGCGCATTGTTTTCCAGCACAATCGGTTTAAACACACATACAACTCTGGACCAGTTTTGACGTGCGGTGTATCACCAGCAGTCAGGCTCGCTTAAACCAATGCTGGTGCACTGCTAGATAATTATAGGCAAGGACCCACTCTGTTAGATATGGGCGCTAATTCGCTGGCAAAACTCAATCGTATATTTCACTGTATAATAATACTTCAGTAGATCATCGATTATTCGGCGGCTTCGGGGGGAAGTGGGCGCCGGATTTTCAAATACGCCGGTATATATATTTTTACACATTCTTGCATACAATTATGCTTTTACGTGTTGTGTATATGTTTTTTATTTAGTTATTTAAAAAAAATACTCGATGAAATTGGCATAAACAAACAAATACACAAAAATAAATACCCTACTGTAAACAGCTACCGTATTTACTGGACTGTACTTACCACTCCAATCTCGAAGACTCTGCACGGGGTGATGATAGGCGGGTGTAAAATTGTATTAGGTTATTCAGAGTCTGAATCCAACTCCATCAGCTGTGATGGAGGTTCGCCAGATCCTCCTGGGAACCTGTCGGATAACGTTGACTAGCCGAATAATTTCACGCTGGATAATTGCTGATCAACTGTAATGCATAATATCCATAACAGAGTTTTTTGGGCTGTGTAGCGTAAATATGTTATTAAACTCGCAACCACCCAACACAGCAAATTAGTGAGGTTTGTCACGTAAACACAGCATGTCAATTCATTACTAGTTCAGCACACCGGTGTGTTGGAGAGTAAACCCACAACATTTACAATTTCGAGTACCATGACGTTTCACCAGTAATTACAACTAGCATCGTCAGGCGACAGCGAGATTTGTGGAGATATCCTCCTGCTTCGGTCTTAGAGGGATAAATGTGATGTTGTCACTTGTGGGCAAATCAGGTGCGAAGGTCAGAGGAGGGTGGAGGATGAATACATGCATATAAATTACAATGGATTACCGGTTGGGTTATTCATACGGTAATCAACATACATTATGCAAGCACATTATACATGTGCATCCTGCCGTAATACGGTTGCAATGATCGGTGTTGACACCGCGTTGCAGATGCCTACACCAACCAGGAGGTGACCTACACGTGGGACAAGGGGGAAGACCTCTCTGTGGTGGTGGCCAAGGATGGCTCGCGCACCAATCAGTACGAGCTGCTCAGGCAAACGGTGAAAAGCATCACCGTCAAATCCAGCACAGGTGACAACAACTGCACGAGCCTTTCTATCATGATCCATAATATCCATTCTAAGATTATCGTTACAAAAAGAACATTTAATTTGTATGTGTTGCTGTGTGCAAATATATATATGTGGTGGGAAGCAGTAGTGTAGCGGGTTAGCGCGCTGCGTCTACGAACCTGACGACTCGAGTTGATTCCCACTCACGGCCAACACCAGTGACCATTATCTGCACCGGTCCCGGGCCTCTCCCAGGTCGACTCAGCCTAAAATTGTACCTGGTGCAGTGTGTGAACATCGCCACTGGGGAGACAAAGGTGGCCGGGAGTGATGTTGCCCACCCACCCCCTCGTGTGCTGTGCCGGCCCTCATATGTGCTCGCTAACAGAACTTATCCCAACAGTCTGTTAAGGCTATACAGGGGATCTTTTTTATCTTTATATATGTACAGTATACAGGGGAATATTGCAATAAAAGTGGGTGTAGTTTAGGTAGAGTACTTGGCGGCCTGACTTGTAAAAATCCCGTGACATCACTAAAGCATAACGCGTAGCAAGCATTTACGATTGTGGGTTGGGCATTCCTGCATAGCTTTTATCTGGTAAGCTGTATTCTACCATTAGGTATGTGGAATGTCCACTACAGGGTCAGAACACGCAATGGAAATAAGGATTTCACAGTTCTCGTTAAATTACGAGAACACATTGAAAACAAGTTGGATAAATGTGCAGTGTGCCTCAAAAGTAAGTGCAGGAAAAATGTAAGAAGCAGAATAATGTTAACGGAACATTGGCACAGGGTACAATTGTGTCCTCTCACAACAGCTCGATATTTATTCATAATAGGGGTGCCGGGTGCAATAAATACATTGAACATCGTAGTCAAACTGAAAGTTGGAACGTGCTATTAGATTCGTGGATATATATGTTGCAAACTCGAAATGAGGGACGTGGGCAGGTGCTCCAAATCGAGGGCAAGCACATTTATTGTGGTTAATAGCAATCTTGTGAAGAACAGCACCGTCACTGTAAAATGCAACAGCACGTGTTACGACAGCATTTCTTCCGAGTCGCCATTAACCATGTGACTGGTATATCTGCGCGATCATTCAATAAGAGTTCTCTTAAACCCAATTCTACTACTGATAAACCATCTTTGTCGTCTTTGACAATCACATTTACACATCACTATTCGAATATTCCTTTAATCCCAAGCTGTATGTCTATCTATACCATCCACTTGTATCGGTATCTTACACCCATTATATGTACTGTATGTGTACAGTATACGTACTGTATATCACCATTGTACAGCTTACTACTTTACATGTGTTCTATTCTCAATAGCATTGCAAGTAGTCATACTCTGGGTACATGGGCATGGTTATAGACTAAACAGTATTAGAGTTAGAGAATTTTAATGATAGTAAGTAATTACAGTGCGTCATTTCTTTACAATGCACAGTGCTAAAACGTCTCTAATTGCATATATCACAAACGAACAATTCAAAGCCAAGCTTAAAGTCTAGAACAAGTATCGAACATTTATATAACGATAAAAAAACAACCTTTGGGTCCTTTACGTGTAAAATGCAACTGCACGTGTTACAACAGCATTTCTTCCGAATCGCCATTAAACATGTGTCTGGTTTACACGTGCGGTTATTCATTAACCCTGCCAGCCACCTACATGCCCAACTCAGTCATCACATGCTGCTGTACACACATCCATTGATGCACTGCACCGCACATCAGGACTTTCACAGAACCACACTTTAATCCCTTGCTGTACAAGGATATGAATAAAAGAGTGATCCATTCCTAATGTGCCACATAAGGCGAGGGAAAAAAGTATTTGATCCCCTGCTGATTTTGTACGTTTGCCCACTGACAAAGAAATGATCAGTCTATAATTTAATGGTAGGGTTATTTGAACAGTAAGAGACAGAATAACAACAAAAAAATCCAGGAAAACGCATGTCAAAATTTTTATAAATTGATTTGCGCACTCATAAAGGGAGTGCTCCTAATCTCAGCTTGTTAACTGTATAAAAGACACCTGTTCACAGAAGCAATAAATTAATCAGATTCCAAACTCTCTACCATGGCCAAGACCAAAGAGCTCTCCAAGGATGTCAGGGACAAGATTGTAGACCTACACAAGGCTGGAATGGGCTACAAGACCATCTCCAAACAGTTTGGTGAGAAGGTGACAACAGTTGGTGTGATTATTCGCAAATGGAAGAAACACGAAAGAACTGTCAATCTCCCTTGGCCTGGGGCTCCATGCAAGATCTCACCTCGTGGAGTTGCAATGATCATGAGAACGGTGAGGAATCAGCCCAGAACTACATGGGAGGATCTCGTCAATAATATCAAGGCAGCTGGGACCATAGTCACCAAGAAAACAGTTGGCAACACTACGCCGTGAAGGACTGAAATCCTGCAGCGCCCGCAAGGTCCCCCCTGCTCAAGAAAGCACATATACATGCCCGTCTGAAGTTTGCCAATGAACATCTGAATGATTCAGAGGACAACTGGGTGAAAGTGTTGTGGTCAGATGAGACCAAAATGGAGCTCTTTGGCATCAACTTAACTCGCCGTGTTTGGAGGAGGAGGAATGCTGCCTATGACCCCAAGAACACCATCCCCACCGTCAAACATGGAAGTGGAAACATTATGCTTTGGGGGTGTTTTTCTGCTAAGGGGACAGGACAACTTAACCGGATCAAAGGGATGAAGGACAGGGCCATGTACCGTCAAATCTTGGGTGAGAACCTTCTTCCCTCAACCAGGGCATTGAAAATGGGTCGTGGATGGGTATTCCAGCATGAAAATGCCCCAAAACACACGGCCAAGGAAACAAAGAAGTGGCTCAAGAAGAAGCACATTAAGGTCCTGGAGTGGCCAAGCCAGTCTCCAGACCATAATCCCATAGAAAATCTGTGGAGGGAGCTGAAGGTTCGAGTTGCCAAACGTCAGCCTCGAAACCTTATTGACTTGGAGAAGATCTGCAAAGAGGAGTGGGACAAAATCCCTCTAAAGATGTGTGCAAATCTGGTGGCCAACTACAAGAAACGTCTAACCTCTGTGATTGCCAACAAGGGGTTTGCCAAGTACTAAGTCATGTTTTGCAGAGGGATCAAATACTTATTTCCCTCATTAAAATGCAAATCAATTTATAACATTTTTGGCATGCGTTTTTCTTGTTGTTATTCTGTCTCTCACTGTTCAAATAAACCTACCATTAAAATTATAGACTGATCATTTCTTTGTCAGTGGGCAAACGTACAAAATCAGCAGGGGATCAAATACCTTTCTCCCTCACTGTACATCATAGTTCTTTATCGTCAATATGCTAAATTCCTCTGTTGATATGTAAACTCAGCTTATTGGATGGTATATTGAGTATATTGATGATATTGATGTAGTTTATATTTATTGTTTTTTATCGATTCACTATATGGTAGTCATTTAGTGTAGTGTATACCCAGTTATTTAATGTTAATAGCTCCGCTTTTTGGAGAGTATATTGAGTACGTGGATTATATTGATGTAATTTATATTTAGTTATTTCACATCGGCTCATTGTATGATAGTTGTTAGTTGCAGTTCTTTAGCGTCAATATACTAAATTCCTTTGTTGATATGTAAACTCTGACTTTAACATAGCCACTTCCATGACCAGTTTCATGCCAATTCCTCACATTAACATGCTAAATTTCACATTATCATAGCTACTTCTATGCTAAATTTCTCTGTTGATATGCAAACTCCTTTGTCAAGGTGCTCTGCTCCTCCCACCCAGATTAAATACGCTGCCAAGCTTAGCAGTGTTCATTGGAGCGCTGTCTTTCCGACAGCTCTGTTTCTTCACATGAGGACAGCTGCTTGTGTTGTGGCCGAAACGTCGTGAAAATTGTATTTAATTATGTTTAATTTTTATCATTTTATTATTTCCCTTCTATGTGACTACCGAAAGAATCAAAAATATGATTATACAGATTGGCAAAGTAAGTAGAAAATTGGAAACGTGAAGTGAGTTACGTGCGACCGATCTGCACGTTGCATCACGCTCGGAGGAGCAGCGCTCTTCTGTAAAACCGAGAGTGCCACAGAGCGGGCTCGGCATGCCGGCTGAGTCCGCGACAAACGCAAGGGCCGCGACAGGCGGCGGCGCAGGCGCAGGGTACATGAGAGCGACGCCGTTAAACCCCTTCACGGGGTGGACATTTTACGGCGTGGAACAAATCGTTTAATATTAAAATCGCTGAGAAATGAAAAAGGTGGCGCAGTGTGAAAAAAATTATGCGTGGCGATGGCATTGGGGAGGGCCTTCCGGGGATGGTTACAGAAAAAGTTACTGCCGTGCGAATGTAAACACTTTAGAAACTGCACTTCCTCTCTGGCCCCGACTTGCTAACCGCAGACAAGTCGCCTCAGACATTAAATCTGGAGCAGTTGTGGCCCTCTTTGCCCGTAACGATCCCTAAATAAAACACCACATATCTAGAAGTGCTCGGCCTCATGAAGCGATGTAGATGCAGCATACTTAGTTAATAGCTTTGTTTAAAGAATTTGCACACCTACTTAGACAAACTGTAATTCGGCATGCACAAGTAATTTTCATGGTGCCAAAAACGCGATATTTGGTTTAACTATAACTTAGCAATGTATGCCTCTCTATAGGAAAGTGTGTCAGAAAATGTGGGAGTGTGTATGCACATGTATTTTGAACCTCTTTCGCATTGTATGTCGCCAAGCGTGCTAATCGGAGGTGCGGGAGAGAGGCGCCTAGTGCACTGCACTTTAAATCCCATGATCTCGGTCCCTTCACCGGCCTCTGCATGCATCCTGAACTTGAAGAGAGTTGACAAACACAATGGTGTGTTCTCAATACAACGGGGAGGCATAACCTCCACCATGGCTCGCGTGCATGTCACCTCAGTGCGTGATTACATCTATTTGTTTACAGCCGACACAAATTAAAATTTACAAAAATGTTAGATTTGAATGTGTTGTTGCCTCTAGGCAGTGGTAATGGGGGTCCCCATAGTGTATAGGTGAACCCAGTCTACATATGGGCTCCCAGAGGGATGTGGATGGCGACTGATGAGTTATGGGAGCGGTGCTAAACCACGCTATTAAATCTGACAACCTGGGTTCGATTTCCACTCACGCTCAACATCAGCGGATGTCATCTAAAACGGTCCTAGGCCTCCCCAAAGTTGACTCAGCCTCACATGAGTACCTGGTGGAGTATAAACATCGGAATTAGGGAGACAAAGCCGTGCCAGCCTTCATTAGGTGTTCGGTAACAGCACTTGCCCCAACAGTCTGTTCAAGCTATAGGGGGGATCTTTGCCTTGAATGAAGATGAGATTAGACTGCGGTTGTCTTTTTCACTGCTCTATGATCGGATGGCCAAATTTTCCACTCTTTCAACAACAATATGATCACAAAGGCAGCTCTTAAACTATAAATTAAACTATTTATTTTTTATTTTACGAGTTAAGGACCACGGAGCTAAATAGCTATAAACCAGAAGTAACCTGGCAACAAATGATAGCTCAACGAAGTGGCTAATCACGTGGAAATTTATAGCAGCCAAATACTCTGGGCGCATGTTTGTAAATATGGAGGGAAAAACCGGCGAACCCGAAAAAAAAGTCCATGCAACCACGGAGAGAGAGACACGCAAACTCCAAATATCCAGTCGTCAGGGTTGGAATCAAACCCACGACCTAATGTATACCAGGAGAAGTAGTTAACATCTCGCCACTGTGGTTGTCCGAATAAGGCTGAGAGCATTGTATATGCAATGTGGTGATCATCTGACATGCCTGCAGGGCATCATGAGAGTTTTGCTTCCTGCCATATTGTGGGCTCACCTTTGTGTGTCGTTAATCGATTTCACTTATCCGGCTAGACCACGTCAATGTAAAATATTCTTCGTGCTCTACACAAACATTAGCCATACAAAGAATAATTAAACTCAGTGGTGGCAACTCTCAATGTTCTAGATCTGAGACTTGGGCATTCGCCACCTTGCCCATATCACCATCTCTATTTTTAGTTTAAAGGATATATTTGTTTTTCACAATTTTACTGTTACTTGTGACATACAGTACATCTTAAAAAACTATCGGAAAAACAATATTTATACGTATGCTGCAACTATGATGGACCCTTATAATTGTTTTCGGTCCCATTTATGTCAGGGCTTCTGTGCTCCTGTGGACCTGCTCTGTGCTTGTATTATTCGTTGGCAAAGCCTGACTTGGTCTCCGTGGGCAATTATACATAAAACATCCCTCGAGGTTGTTTTTTTCTCTTTCACGTAAATGCTATTATTTTGGCGTGTTATTGCGAAAAAAGCCTCAGAATAAAACATTTACAGGCATGAATAGACTTGTGCGCTCACACCCTGTAATTTCCATGGGCTCGTTTATCTCAACATTTGCCAACTTTCACGGAAGGGCCATGTTTTTGAATGAAAAACATATTCAACTATGCCAGTGGTTAAGCGTTGGTAAATTTTGCCATTATCAATTCATGCGGATTTGAATTATTACCTTAAGCAAACAAACGTGTTATTTGATAGCATTTTCGGCCATAGATATTCTGAGACACCAAATTTTGTGTACACGCCTGTCCCCGTCGTGACAAGTACAGCAAGGCGTGTCTGTTCATTATAATAAGACAAACACACACCATTCGGACAAGCTGTCTTTTGTTATGTGATGAAGCAATAGTAATTTACAGCCCTTTGTCAACCCACTCCTTTGTCAGTCGACCCCGACAGGTGACATACCATGCCTGATGACGTCACTGGGGGGCACAGGGCACTTGGACGTTACTTTTTCACTGAAAGGAAGTCGACTGATTACGGTAGCATAGCTTCAGCCTTGTGTTGGAAAGCCTAGAATACTCAGCCTAGTTGTGCATCTACAATATAACACGCACTTCGTTGTTTGGTTTGGGCTCTAGTGAAATAATAACGTGGGCGCCCAGCTTCAAGGGTAGGTACTCAGAAGGGCTGTTCAATGTGAGCCCATGCCTCATGGAGTCACTTGACCACTGCACGTCACATGACAGCTTCGTGACATGTCAAGGAATGACACCACAACTGCTTTCAGGAGTTACTCAATTGGATTTGTTTCCCCAACCATAGACAATAAGACAGTACATCATGCTCTGCGACTGGTGGTTCAGCACATGTAAAAACATTTTACATTTATGCATACTTACTAAACTATAAAAAAAATATTAGTTTTATTTTACCAGGTTAGGCCCACTGAATTATATAGCGTTTTTATTCAGAAGCGACATGGCCACATATAATAGCTCAACAAACTGGCTGGTGGAGGGAAAAAGCGGAAGACCCGGAGAAGACAGCGAAACTCCAAATATACAGGCGTCAAGGTCGGGTCGGAACCCGCCACCCCCTGTATACCAGGCGAGGTAGTTAACATCTCACCACTGCGGCACTTCATCATAATACGCAGAGAGCTGCATTTGGGCACAATTAAGTACACAACCCCGTCCATAAAATTTGCTTGCATGCATCTGTTGACTGGACTAAGACCATGAACTTGTTACACTTGAGAGTCCAGTTTAAATATGGGTCGCTGGGTTAATATCCAGGGCCAAAGTCTGGATATTAACCCAGGCTTTGGGCCTCTTAGCAGGGTCGTTTGTACACAGCTAGACTCCCTGAGCCACCTGGCCAAATTTACTCTTCCCATGCCACTGAAAAGCACAGGTACCCAGCGTAACACATCACGCAAAGAACATCTGCCGTGACAATGGGTTGTTGCAGTCATTGAATGTGTCAATGTATCCAAACGGAAAAAAACATTAATTTTGCAGTATTCTACCACATTCTGGGAGTTGTGATTATGAGCAATTATGTTTTCCATTTAAGATGCCATAACACTTTTTTATTTAACTTTCTCATTCCAATCTTCATTTAATATGAAATGTTTGCTTCATAAAGGCTGGATTTTAAGGTATGTTCCAACCATGAAACACAATGATCTATACTTTGCAATGAAATAAAAGTAAAATGTCATCCAAAGGGAACAATCTCAGTTTTAATGTCATTAAAGCGATCTGTCCTGCAGAGGTATTTGAATATTGTGGCTCAATTATATATGTGCAGTCATAAACACGTTCGTTCAATGGCAAAAGTGATATTTTTTTCGTTTTGGCCTCCAATTTATTGGGTACAGATACTCACAAATGTCCTACATTTAATATTAAACTAAATGCACATTGAATGTTTTAAAACTTGTTATCGTCAGAAGGCGTTTATCGGAAAATGAAACGTTAATCATGTTATTTTCAGCAACTTAAATTTCCCGTTTAATTGTTACGACATTTATATTCTCTCACACAGCACAAGTGCAATCACCACTTTACATTGCCTTACTGTGGTGGTTACTTTCAAGGTCACAATATTGGGTGCAGTCATCAGATCTATATGATGCCTTGGGATTAATTTGTAATATACATGTTCTGCTTGAGCCTTAGTTATATCTTTACATTACAAACTACGAGTGCCCGACAGAAGCACGCGTATGAAGGAAATAACAACAATGTTATTTAACAAAAATTTACTGAGCAAGGAATTAACTGTGTCTCTGTGCATGTTATCGTCATTGGCACATTTTCATAGAAAATGCACTCCAAAGGAAAACTGTGTTTAATTAGACATCTCCCTTGAGCGATGTTAAAAGGGAAATGTGATAACATCTCGTAATTACATTGCTGATAAAATATGTAGGTGTTAGAACAAATTTTGTAGCATCCAAATTCAAAATAAATTTGCTCAACAAAAATCTGCTCCTTTTTTGCAGATATGGTAAGGTTATCAGGGGTGGCATTTATCCTGCAGTGTTCAACTCTGAGAGTTTAACTTCTTATCAACGTAATCACCTCGAAATTCTGTCAAGTGTCACCTATTTTATGCCCTCGATTGTTATGCGTGGCTATGCACCGCTTTGAACTGGCGTTGAGCGTCACACATTGGTGGCGAAATATGTATTACCTCGCCTGGTATCCAAAGGGACATGGATTCGATCCCAACCCTGATGCCTGTATATTTGGAGTTTGCATGTTCTCCCAATGGTAGTGTGGATTTCTCTCTGCGTCCTCCGTTTTTTTCCCCCTCTACATTTAGCGGCTATAAATGTCCACATGATACGCAGCTTCGTTGAGCTTTCATTTGTGGCCAGCTCGGTTCTGAAAAACAGATATTTAGCTCAGTTGGCCATATCTGGTAAAATTAACATAGTTTAGTAGAGACATTAGAAATGAACACAAATACTATTGAATGTCTTGCACTATTATTCTGTACATGAATGACAGCGTGTTTAATGCATCAAAGCAGTAACTGCAAGGCCCTTATTACTGTTTAAGCTCTTTCTGGTGTCCTGGACTCGATTCTGTTTTCCTGATTTTTCTAGAAGTTGCTTTTGACTCCAGTTCAAGCAAAACGTCGTTTATCGAAATTGCGAGATTCGGTTGTGAGAATTGTTCAGCGGATGCAAACTCCAAATATACAGCAGGCATCAGGGTCAGGATCGAACCTACGAACCTCCAGCATACCAGGCGAGGCAGTTAACATCTCACCAACGGCAAGATGCTCATAACACCAGTTCAAAGGCAATTGTTATTTGACGTACCGGCGGTGAGCTAAAAAAATGAGAACTGGCGCATTGTGAAACGAGTGCACGCGTGACAATTTTATTTGCTTGGCTATATCAGGTGGTGCAGAGGGGACTTGACGTAAATTTGCCTAAATCATTGGGTGGCCGAACCAAAACATAACTTGTGAAAACCTACACGTCGAGTCGAATGCAGTTGTCTCAATTAAACTGGCAGTGGAAAGTTCCCCCGTTAGTGAGGACTGTCCATGGCACGAGACCCAACTGGACTGAGCTGCCATGACATGTTAACCACCGAGTAATATATCGGTGCGCAAAATGATATTCAGGAAAAGGCCAGGAATGCATATCTATATATATATAAAACGGTGAACCTTAAAGGGCAACACCCTACTTCGGGACCTTTCTGAGCCCCCGGTTGGCAGTCTTCACAGAAAAAGAATCACACAACATTCATGCTGTGGTGCAATCAGTGCTGAACATTGCCGCCTCCCTGACAATAGGTGCATTGACACACTGTATTTAGAATGGCTTCACGTTTAATTACATTTGCAATTAAATAAAGAACACATTTATACATGAAAATTTTAAATACCAACATTAGGGAATGTTTTTTTCCACTATGCACAGAACAAACAAAGTGGCAATTCTTTTTATCTCAAATGGTATGAATTATATTATTCCGCTTTGTTTTGTATTCAATGCGGCCAGGGTGCTGTGAGCTGCTTATCTCTGCCACTGGTGACAATGAAGAGAGAGTCGCCGGTTTGCACCGACCTTCATGTTTCTCTACGCTTGTGATGAAGAAATGCGTGTGACATAATGAAAACAAACAACCACGATGCTTAACTGTGATAAAAATGGGAACATTTTGTGCAAGGACTACGGTGTGTGCCTGTAGCGATATGGTGGTTGGGAGTGTTGCTTTGAAAAGCAATCTGTGTGATAGTACAAACCGATCAAAATAATGGAATCTGATTACAAGATATCTATGACCAAATCACCCTCCGAGAACTGTAGCGTCAAGACCCACACCCTATGACAACTGACGCCAAACTTTTCCACACGCCCTACCGCAGGGCCTTGTGGGAACCTCGGTACGTCTTCTGACCTGAAGACATACCAATTAACTTATTTTGTTTAAGGTTTTTCTTCCGATTCTATTCCGATGTCGTAACTTTTTTTGCCAAATAATTTTATAAACCCTAGGGAATGTTTGACAAAAAAAACCTCTAAATAGATATATATAGTTGTTAATAAGTAAGGACTTGTCCCTTGCTTTTATTCGACTCATGTGCGGCAATGGTGCAGCCATCGATCGAGGGTCGAATTCGAACCGTGTGTGATCGGCATCACGCTCGCCTTCAGGGAAGTGGTGTAACTGTACACGCAACTGCGCACAATTCTGAGAGTCACTTATAAATGCAATGCCGTTGCTTATTGCTAATTATGGTCTCAGACTATTTTCCTACCATCGCATAGAGTCCCTGGCACGTAATAATATGCTACAGAGTGGCAGTGGGGGTCGCAAAATTCCTATTTATTACTAATAAACCCCAAGTTAGGGATTTCGATCGGTTCATTGGGGGGGCACGTGCCACCCCCGCCCCCCACTGGCTCCGCCAGTGAGTACAGGGGGATTTTGAGGAGAGCAAAACAATGACAGCTGTCTCTTTGTTCTGTTGCAGAGCTGCAGCGGCTTCTGTGCTCGGCGTTTCTGCTTGCCTCAGATTGACCTGCGTGAGGTTGATTTGAGCTGATGCCTGTAAGGCCTTGGAGTGTGATTTCGTGTGAATTGGGTGCTGCTGCCTTTCTTCCATTAAAACCGAGCAGATTAATACCCCCCCCCCTTTTTGTAAACGATTTAGATACATTTTACGAATAAACCAAAAAAAATTACGGTAATTATTATTAGGAACCAACTCCTGTAATGAACGTGATTTAATAAGAACAAGATTAAACACCCACATTGGCCAGCAGGTTGCGATTACCGGTATCAGCCTTCAGTCATGAGTCCAGTGACCTGTTTCCTTGTCACAGGGAATGAATGCTGTTTGTTACACATCATTCTGGGATTATATTGGCAGTTGTTGACCTCTCGGTGCTAAAAAGGATTAAACAAATCCTTTCAAATCCTTTCACTTCCACCCTTTGCCAAAGAATCGCTAAACCTTTTGATCGTTTGACATGCATTGCTGCAACTCAGTTTTTGGTCAAATGCTTTGCATTTACCATTGCATACCTTAGTGTGAGGCTATCATCCCCAGTGATTCTGGTCTGCACAGATAATCCCTTACCAATGAGACTGGCGGAGTTTGAACCTGATCCAATGCGGCATTCTTAATATAAAAAAGTTACTTCTGTGATGGATTAATCTGAACGAGTTTTGGAAGTCAGATTAAACTTAATTTCTTTTTGGCATTTTGATTCAGACCAGTCATGAGTGGAAACTAAATATAAAACAGGCGTGTGTGGTATATAACGCACATGGCACATACAGATGTGGTACGTGTATAGTATTCCCTCGTGATTTGCGAGGGATACGCTCCGGAGATTCTCGTGAATAGCCAATATTGCAGATAATATTGGCCAATGAACATCTATCTTGTTCATAAATTATCTTAAATAAATACATAAGCTTTTGAGTACAAAAATATATCTTATCACTTTCTCACCACATTCTCTGTCAGCACTATCTCTCATCACTTCATTTTATAAATGTATCTCAGCTTTCTTGCATAACTTTCTTGCATCACATTCTCTCTCTTCACTATCTCTTGTTGCAGTCATTATGCAATTCGCGGATAGCCAACATCGTGAATAACAAGGGAGTACTGTATACAAACCGTAGACCACAGCTCTTCATTGCAAAACGTCTTTCTTTGCTCTTACCGATTCTAAAGGTATTGGATAACAATTATAAACACTTTCGCTGCGTGTTCCAGAAGGCGACAACCAAGGCCTGGCGCTTAATTGGTCCACCTATCTTCGATTTACCACCTCGTGTTATTTATCCTTGCTGCCAAAGCCTTATTTATTATCATTATTTAGCCTTGCTGCCGCTAGTCTTTATATATAATCAGAACAGATAATTGCCTCGAAATGAAAAAAATTAATTGCCTCGTGTCAGTTGTCACGGCGATATTTCGGCAAATGTATGGCAAGGAAGACGCTTTTTTCATCTCGAAAAGGAGATGATTGGTGGTCCAGTGATGTGTCTTCGTGAGTGTAAAAATTCCCAAGGGCGGGAGACTGAAGTCAAATGGACGATGACTAGACCGAGCTGTTATCTGGTCATTATGTGCGCCACCTGCTGGCTGCCACTGGTTCTATTGCTCAGAATTTTACATTCTATCATCCATTCGGAGTAACATATAGTATTCCCTCGTTGTTCGTGAACTTGCCATTCGCGATGTTGGCTATCCGCGAATCGCATCTGGAACTCTACACGACTACTGCATAGAGAGAAAGAAAGTGATGAGAGAGAATGTGATGTGAGAATGCGATAAGATAAAGGTGATGATATAAAAAGATGTGTTATGATAATGACCATATGTTGAATAGCTTTTTACGTCAGGTAATGAATTAACAAGATAGGTTATCGTAGGCCAATATCAGTATCCGCGAAATTTGCTCTGCAAAAGCATTTTCGGAACGTATCCCTCATCGTGAATAACGAGGGAATACTGTACCGATGAAGTACATAATCTCATGGCTGCCTCATGATCATCATACTGAAGTCTTTAATATCAATAAGGACATCTTATACAATGTAACTAAGGTTGTTGTTGGAATACTCGATCATTATGCCTGCATTCTCTGCATGCTGCTTGCATATCGTGCAATGGTGATGGAGACGCATCTGGAGATTGTCCAAGGTGGCTGTGAGCTTCTGAAGTTAATCCTGTGAATGTTAATGGTGGCCCCGTGCCTCCATTTCATATTGGCGCCTATAAAGACAAAGATCTCCCGTATAGCCTTTAAAAGACTGTTGGGGCAAGTGTTAGCGAGCACCTATGAAGGCCGGAACGGCATACGAGGGGGTGGGTGGCCAACACCACTCCCGGCCGCCTTTGTCTCCCTAGTAGCAATGTTTTACACACCGTAGCAGGTACTCATTTGAGGCTCAGTCGACCTAGGGGAGGTCCAGGACCGGTTCAAATAATCGTTACTGGAGTTGGCCATGAGTGGAAATCGAACCCGGCTCCTATACACACGCACCTTTCATTCGAGTCTAACATGTAAGGAAGTGTAAATATTTGAAAATGTTATTTTTACACAAGTTATATCCTACACCTGCTATCCCCACAGAGAAAAGCAATGTTTTACGTTCTGAAACTCGCCACTGACAGCAGAGCCATATCTGAGACTGTCATAGACCAGGACATGGTATGGTTGCCCTCCACAAACGCCTACCTTACCAGAGCTGCAGGACAATACTGCCACCTCTTTTGCTGTTGCAGAAGCGAACAGTTTGCTGTTCTCCTTATCTGCTAAAATAAATTGCGCAAATGGAAAAAACCTCACCTCTGGCATGAGCATGATGGTACTGATTGTGGTGGTATGTTTTTCAGTGCATTTGGTGGACAGGCATAGCAAAAGAGTTTTCGACTTTTGGTTGTGGTAATGTTCTTCCAAAATTAAGTTACAAAAAGAACCATTATTGTAATCTTAGAAGAATGCATACAATGCTCTGACGTACCATTTTCATTCAAAAAAGCCCCGGGGAAAAGAAACAAAAAATTATGGTAAGAAAAACCCAGATAATGCTCAGTCAAAACTGTTCAGAATCCCGTAATTAAGTTTAACAATTCCTTGACCAAATCTTAGTTACCAATCAATTCCCGACAGAAGCAAATTTCCCGGTCTGTGACAATTGCTTTTGCTACGATTTGGGTTTGGTTATGTTTTGCTCTCGATATAGATTTGCCTCATCGTTGTACATGCTTATTCGTTACATTGTCATTTTGATGACCCACACTCTTGAAAATGGGCCTCATTCTGGTCTCTTCTTGACTTCTCACCTAGCTGAACAAACCAAATACATTTGAAACGTGAAACCAATATCAAGTCTCCACTGGGCTTGAGGGTTGGAGTTCCGTGCCAGCACGGTCCGAGGCTGCCGCTCCCTGGCCCACCTCCCCCCCCCCCCCCCCCCCCCCCCCTGCCCCTGCTGAGCTGCCCCCCTAAAGTTCACCAAGCCAGTGTTCTTCACTCATTTTTAGAGGGGGGCCACTTTCGCCGATAAGACATCAGTGTGAGGACCGCCACACATTTGAAACCATCGAGGTTTGACAGCAGCAGCACGATGGGGGCGGGGGGTTCACATGCGTGTATTGTCGGGAGGCCGCACATCAGGGGCCGCACTAAAGGCCACCAGGGGCCGCCAGTGGACCGCAGGCCTTGAAATTGTCGTGACGCTGACACGCGTTTTTGTTTTATTAAGAGCCTTTATTAGGCTAACTATTTCTAGGCCCGGGCTTCATTCTTGAGACTTGAACTTCGTCTTCTCTCCAACCGTTCTCTCTCCTTGTGCCATCCCCTTTTATATCCTACGAGCCCCCTTTCTTGAAGCTTCGCCAACCCAATTTCCTTCAGCCAATCCTCATCCTACTCCTCCAACGATCGTCAAACCGTCGACCCTAGAGTCAACCTTCGTTTCCTGCCTCTTAATTTTGATTCTCTCCTCTAAACCCCTTTAATCTCGTATTTTTATTTATTTATCTTTTCTTTTTTTATATATAAAAGTCTCCGCGTGCTCGCGCTTGCGGGGGATTTGGCT
>CM025611.2:11472789-11541518 GCA_014621495.2 Entosphenus tridentatus | reverse complement strand
TACATGTATTTGGACCACGTAGTTCCTGAAGCCTTCAATGGCTGTACCACTATAATTTTCATCTGGTACAGATACAATGGGAGGCTGATCGATGCCCGAGTGCGGTCAAGGGATGGCTCCCTATTGCTCAACCACGTTATGTATGCCGATCTGCTAATTGATGCTCACTCGAAGGAGGAGTTCGAGGTGCTGCTGCTGAACCTGGAGCTTGCCACCTAGAGGTGGGGCCTTACCATCAACCCCACCAAAACTAAGCACCTGCCTGGGTATTTTCTACCATTGGACACTCCACCCCCACAACTCCCAATTGGTGATGGGGCAGTTGTGGAGACAGTGGAGAGTTTCCCATACCTTGCCAGTGTGCTAATGACTGGCTCCGGTTTAACAGCAGAGGTCTCCGAATCAGTCGAGCCACATTATATTTTCATTGGTTGCGTAACACTGTGTGGAAGCTACCTGGTCTATCACTCTGCACGAAGCTTCAGGTCTTCTCGGCCACGGTCATTCCCTCCCTTCTCTACGCTTGCGCCCCCCTAATGGAACATCTTTGCCGGTTAGAAACATTTAGGATGGCCTGCCTACGATCCATCCTGTATTTAATCAGGCTGCATTGTGTGAGGAGCTCACAAATCCTTGAAAGATGTGGACAAAGTCCCATCGGTGAGCTCCTCCGCCAGGTAAGGCTGCGTTGCCTGAGTCATGTAGCCCGCATGGCCAGACACCGCATGCCTAGACATCTTTTGTTCGGCCAGATCGAGGGGGCTAAACGGCCCGCACGGGCTAGAGAAGACATGGAGTGATGTGGTACAGGAGGACGTGGAGCTGAGTCAACTTGCCGATGACTAGTACAAGCCGTTTCAAGATCGGCCTCTGTGGAGGAGCCTCCTGAAGGACGCTACTGGGCAGTTGGAGGCAGTCGCCTTCCATCAACAACGGAGAGCGGAGGAGTGACGCTCACAACAACGAGCGGAGCACCGGGTGGCTGAAGCACAGCAAGTTGCCACAGTAGGGGACACAGGTGGTGCATCTGCCAGTCGTCTCAGTCAGTCGACCTGTGCCATCTGGGTCTGCCCCGTGACCTCCTGCCAGCGGGCGTTCGACACTTTACGTGGCCTCAAGGTGCACATCGCCTGGCACAAGCGTTGTGGTGACGTCACCGCCACTTACTGGCGAATGGCGGTTGTTGTTCAGTCTATGTATGTATGTGTGAGTCGATATGTGTGTGTGTAACTCTATGTGTGTGTGTCAGTCGATTTGTGTAACTACATGTGTGTGTCTGCCTTTTTCGCCCGGGCAACGCCGGGTACTCACCGCTAGTTCTAATATAAATTAAATGTGAAATACCTGATGATTGTTTAATAATAGTACATATAATTATTAAAGATAAGTTTAATCATTTAATAAACAGTAATTCTGGAGTAGGTGCAGATTATTAACACTTGCACTCAATCCCAACTACAGGGATTGAGCAGTGAGGTGTTGTGTTGTGTCGATTGGTGTGCATCTGGTCATTATTACAGGTATTATACGTTCATTTCTTTTGCCGTTTTTGCGCGTGAAAGTTCAAGGGCAAGATGGCGTCGTTAACACCGTGGCACTTATTTAATTATATATACGAGTGCTCGTCCGTCAAGTTTGATAAAGTCAAGTTAATGCAATGGATTTTACAGTAACGGGAAGGTGGTTTGAATGCGAGTGATAAAAAAGAATAGGAGCTAATTTTGTAATAGTTGATTCAATTTAGTTATATTGTTTGGAAAATAAACCCGCACAAAATGACTGCCCTGCAGTGAGCAGAATTATCTATGTATTTTGGTAGATTGTTCTGCTTCAGATGTAATAAATAGTTGCTATATAGATTCATGGTGATTACAATTAATAGATACATTTACATTTTAGCAATACAATTGGATTATAAATATTGATTTTATTACTATACAAGCAAATATAATTTAATTTGTGATGTTATCACATTAGATGTAATGAGGATGGAGTATTTAGAAGGAACTCTAGATGTTTATTTCGGATGTTTTTTGTGAAATGTAAATTATTTCAGATGTTTGATGTTAAATGTGTATTATGTAGGATAAACAGGTGTTATGATTATTCAGATTCAGATGGATGTTTTACAGGGATTGATCAGTGGTGTTGTGTGACGTGGTGTGGATTGGTGTGTATCCAGTCGTAATTACAGATGCAGGAATGCTCCTCAGAAGAACACTTTGAAAGAGTTTCGATTCAACCTACAACAAATTGCATTCTGAGGTCCAAGGAGCATTGCCGAAGGACCATGCACTCGTTATCTGAGGGGTCTCAGAGAGGATATCTTCAGCGAGATTTTCTACATTCCGGTCTATCAGCGGCCAAGTACAGCTAAAGGGCATGCTGGACTTGGGATCGATGGCATGCACCAGTGAAAAGGCAGAGCCACTGTTGGTGGAAGCAGGACTGAATCTGGTGAAAAACCCATCAGATCGAATGGTCCGAGTGGGTTGTGGTGGAATCCGGATGCAACCAAAGTACGTGTATGACCTGCAACTAAGCATGGGTGGCGTAGACAAGGTAGTGCTGACTTTGTTGGTTCCGGGCTAAACCAACGACATCATAGTGGACTCGAATGTCATAAAGCAGCTACTGGAGGCTATGAAGTAGGGAGGATTGTAACAAAATCTCCGAAGGGACACCACCAACAATAAGTTTAACACGTAGGCGTTCGCAACCAGTATCATCTATAAGAGGATGGGTTAGATCACGTAAATATATAAATGTGTCGTTAAAACCTGCCATCACCCGATACAGCCAACTAGTAAGGGTTGTGGCTTGGTTCTCCAACACACTGGTGTGCTGTACTAGTGACGTATTGGCATGGTCTGTTTAGGTGATAACCCTTACTAATTGGCCGTGTCGGGTTTGACACCACATTTATATATTTATGCGGTCTAACCCAAAAAACGCTCTATTATGGACCACCATTGATGTCCGAGAATGAGCGTTTGGTTGACGTTTTGATAACCTTACCTGGTTGGAGAGGTGGAGTGGCACCTGAAAAAGTACGGACAGTAAAATTGGTCCAGATTGATGCTTTTGCCAAGACATGAACATCTGATCTGGGGAAGGCTACCGCTGGGCACACCCAACTCACTGGGAAGTACAGTTCTCAGTAGACAACAGCAAGGTGCCTACCAAAATGCTTTTTGGAGGGAAGGGTGATCACACGTCTGTGGGGTGACTGTTGGGACCCCATGAAGGTGATGAATCCCACAGACAAAGTTGTAACATTACGACGAAACAGTACATTGCCAGATGTGTCACCATGTCTCACGGTGGAGGATTTGAACCTGCTTCAGGCACCCAAGAAAAGGGTGTTTTGAACCCTCCCAGTTGTGACAGGAGTCATGGATCTGGACAGGTGGGCCTGAAGCATAGGTTGGATCCCCTTTATCTATGAGGGATTGATATTGATGGATGCGAGGTCAGTAGAGGTGCAAAATATGAGCTGGTAGATCTGCTGGCGGAATATGAAGACATCTTCGAGGGATGTGTTGGACTGCAGAGAAACTAAGGGGTTTATGTATCGTATCTGGCTGTCAGATGATCGTCCTTTCCATCTCCCGTACAGGAGGGTCCCACCTGCTCACTACTGAGAGTTGAGGGATAATACCAGAACCCAGCATGCGAGTATGCTTCCCCTCTGGTCATGGTCTGGAAAAAGGATGGCAGACTCCGAATCGGCAGACTTTCGCTGGCTGCTGCAGTGTCACACAACCCGGCTTAACTGCCGCATCGCACAGCTGAGGGGCAAGTGCGGGTAAACGAGGCCTGCTGCTCAGACTCATGAGGCTGGAGGACGCTGGCTGCATTGTTCATGCAGTGCACTTAACAGCCATCCTGGGTCCGGTTCCTGCCAGCAACGTCCTCACAAGGCACCTCTTCCAGCACTCAGTGAGTGTAAGCTTGGCATGCCCCAGCATTGCCAGCAAGTGGGAGCTCGACCTGCTCCATCCGCTGTTGAACACCATCATCCAGTGGAAACGTGAAGCAGACTGTCCTCTCCTCAACACGAGAGAATTGGCTTGCCTGCTGCCCAGCACCACCAGTGAATGGGAGCTCTGTGAGGTTCATCCACCCTGCTATTTCATCAGTGCGCTGTAGCACAGCGCGTGGTTAGCCAATCCACTGGACCTCGTGTTCTTCTGGCTGTGCCATTGTATGCCCCACCTGCGTGGTTGTGTCCGCCCGTGTACGCATTCAACAAGTGTTTACACGGGCGTGTACGCATCTGCCACGTACGGGGAAGTGCTTGCTGATGGTACGGAGCTTGGACAACGCTACCTCAACTTGCTGCTCTGGGCAGCAGAGCCGCTGATTGTACTCCACCCGAATCCTGCCCCCCTCATCACCATCATCGGTACAGCATGGGCTGATATAGAGCTTCATCATGCACTATCTCTTCATCACCTGTATCTGGAACCCGCGCTCCTGAGGACACTCTCTGGCCTTGGGCTTCTTCGAGGTCAACGTCAGAGACTGCATCGGCACCGTGGTTGCAGAGGTGCTAGAGGCCGCCATTCACAGGGCAACCTTCAACCAGCCATCTCCTCTACGGATCGTCCCATCCACATCGACCTACTCAACTCAGGCTCCATTACCAACAAATCAGCCCCGATTCACGATACCATCTCGGACCACTACATCGACAATTTGCTCATGACCGACTCCCCGCCAGCCATCTCTCTGGAAGTTGCGCCCCCAGGATACAAGGTTCTTTATAAACCTCATGCAACTAACCATCGGGGTGGTGGTTTAGCAGTCATTTACAATGCACACTTGAAAATTAGCTCCATCTACCGATGGCTCCTGCCACCTTCGAGGTCCAGTCCGTATCCCTCACTACTAACAACGAGTGTTTTGCCATCATTTCCATGTATCGCCCTCCAGATGGCAGCATTACTACCTTCTTAAACAAGCCTTCAGAATTCCTTTACCTCATTTCTAACCCATCTTACAGGCTCGTGCTTAGAAGAGACTTTGATTGCCCCGGCAATACCCCAGCCTCCATTGATTGTCCTCTTGAGTCAACCTGGCCTGCCATTAGCTGGTCATCACAAACTCGGGCCCCACCAGCACTTCCTCAACAAATGTTGAGAGCATGCTCGACCTGGTTCTGGAACCTGACCAGCATCGACGCATAATTGCACTGGGAGTTTTTCAAACTGGTTACTCAGACCACCACCTCATACTTTTTTTCTCTTTTCAAATTCCCAAGCCAATCACCATCAAATTCACCCGCCACTTCCGTTATTTCAAGGGTATCGAGTTTTCTGCTTTACACCACCTCCTCGCAAATGCGCCTTCAATGTTATCGCCATCATTGAATCCAACCGTCTGCACTCTCCAACTAGAAGCTGACATGAGGGCAGCGCTGGACAAACTGGGTCCATTAAAAGCACGAACCGCTAGGAAGTCTTCCCATGACACTTACTGGCTCTCAAGAGACGCCATCATTGCTAAGCGAACCAAGAGGTACCTTGAAAGTATCGCATCCCGCAGTAGTCTACCTGCTGATGACTTGCCTAGAGTTGCCTGCAGGAAAACTAACAAACTTATCCTTGTCTCACATTCCTCCTACATTGAAGAACACATCAAAACAGCAACCGGAAAACCACGCATTCTATGGAAAACCCTCAAGGATCTTCTATATCCTGGTAGCACATGGTCCCTCACCTTAGGTGATCTGAAACTTGCCACCTATTTTAATACTTACTTCACCAACAAGCCGATCACCATCACAAACTCCTACACGTCTACCCACACATCGCATCATTGTACCCCACTCCAGTTCTGAAGTTGTAAGCATTTACCCAGACACCTTCGAACTATGCTCAAGCCAGTGTCTACAAAATACGTTTTCTCTTTTATTGAATCACTTAAATTAAAGTCATCTCCACTCAACGGGCTCCCAGGTTCCTTGTTCAAGCAATGTGCTCCAGAACTCGCCATCATGATCAGGAACATTGCAAATGCCTCATTCTCTATGGGGTGTTTTCCATCCAACCTCAAATCTGGCCTGGTTTCCCCCTTGTTAAGGAAACCAAGTCTCGACCCGGATGACACCATCTAGTTATCGTCCCATCACTAATCTCTCGAACCTCTCTAAACTCTTTGAACGACTAGCCCTCGCCAAGCTAAAACCACATTTCACCTCCTCCCCAAACTACTGCTGCTTCCAGTCAGCTTACCGTCAAAACTACTCCACAGAAACAGATTATGGAGTCCAGCTCCATTGTTGCACTTGTAAGTCTGGACATTTCGTCAGCCTTTAACATAATTAACCACTTGCTCCTTACTTCCCTCCTGAAATCCGACTTCAGTATATGTGGCTCAGCACTCAAGTGGATAATTTCGTACCTTTTTGACCAGCAATCTTCAGTTCGGGTGGGCACGTCCACATCGACTGAAACAAAAGCATTATGCAGGGTTTCACAGGGCTCAGTCCTAGGTCCCCTGCTCTTCACAGCCTACACTTTCCCGATCGGCCGGCTCATTGCAAGCTTCGGTGTTAAGCACCACTCGTATGCGGATGACACTATTCTAGTCACTGGCATCGATTCTAGCAATGCATCTGGATTCTAGAGGCTATCGGAATGTACCAAAGGCCTTGCAAGTGGTTCACTGCACACAACCTAGCCCTTAATCCGAAAAAGTCGGTGGCCATCAAGTTAGGTACCAAGCAACGCTCAACTCATCAGCACTCCCAACACACATACACAGCTTTGGTCACAGCATCAGGTTCACCGATCACTTCAGCTACCTTAGTGTCATCCTAGATTAAACTTTATTCTTCGACCGTCAAACCAATCATATCATCAGTTCATGTAACTTTCACCTGAAGGCTCTCACACACCTACGTCCTTGTCACATTGCCTAATCAGGAGGGCCGATGGTTGGGGTGCATCGCGTTGCGCTGGTGTTCGACCACTCAGAGCCCTGGCTGTTAGGGGTGTCAGCTTTTTATTCCTCCGAGCTGACACTAACCACACCAGACAGAGGAGTTACGCCGTGAAGCAGGCTACCACAACGAACATAACCCAAGTAACAATCAATCCCAGATCACCCACACACATCCACTCACACCTAAGGTCCCTACCGCTTTCCCGAGACACACACCAAAGATTGGGGGTGGGGGGGGGAAGAGAAAGAAGGTGGAGGGGGGAGAGAAGGGAGGGGGGAGAGAGAAGGAGGGAGGCGTCGTCCACCTCCCTCACGCAACCTGGCATCCGAGTTCCCCCGCTCCTCCTCCAGGGGCCTTCCTCTCTCCTATGCGACTTTGCTTCGCAAAGCACCCGTCCATAGACAGGGAGAGATGTTCGTTGGCCACCCAAGCGGCCACCCTGGCAACCCGATTTCACTCTCGGTCATTGCCAGGCTGCAGCTTGCCTGCATCCCTGCGCGTGACGCTCCTGTCATGCTCTCGGGGGTCCCAGACGTCCCACCAGCCCTGGTTCACACCCCAGGTCGGCCGCTGGAAACATAACAATAATCATATCGTCACCTAATGTTTCCCTACCCGTGTCTATTCTATTGAGTTGGTGACAGCACTCAGCTCATACTCACAGTAACGATCCCCTGGTCCTCACTCAGGTCGCTTCTTGAGGGTGGGCGCTCGCCCAGCCACTCCTGCTGCCGTCGCCAGGAGTGGCTGGGTGCCACTGGAAAGCATGAAGATGACGGCTCCAATGGAATTAGTCTGCATGGATTTCTGGTGTGTGGAAGACCGGCGACACCACTCAATTGTCGTCTTGGTGGTGACAGACGATTTAACGAAAATGGCCCATGCCTACCCCTGAATTAACCAGATGGCGAAACAGATGGTTCGGAAATTGTGGGATCATGTGTTTTGTATTTACGGATTCCCGGAAAGGATCCATTCAGACCAAGGCACATATTTTGAGAGTTAACTCATCGCAGAGCTGATGGCACTTTAAGAGTTGAAAAAGTCACACAACAGCATACCATTCAACCTGCGGGGAGGCCACAATCGGCCAACCCACTTCGTCACTCGTTGTTTGCGGTATCTTAAGGATACCAGCATCTGCATGCCTGGAGGTACAGTCATGGACTCACTGACCAGTGCCTACACAAACAAACCCTGGTTGCATACTCTGGCCTGGCCCACTGGTTGCAGGAAAAAATGTGAACTTCTGATGGCATTTATATGCAACACCAGTCAGTGAGTATCCGGAGAGGCAATTTATTTAAGAAATCGGTTCCCAGCAGGCATGGAACAGCTAACGGCTGGAAACAAATATGGGCCCTGACAAGGCAGGCTCCCCAATTTGCACTTGCCCATCGATTTGCCCCACTATCTCCATGGTACCACCATTTGCCGCCACATACGTACTGGTGACCGGCGTTAAACAATGGCCACTGTACGGTAGCAAATCAGTTGGAAATAATAGTTGCCGATCACGAGTGAGTCCAGTGCCGCTTCATCCAGCTGAGGGTAAGCCACCTGCCTGAGCACCATCAGAGCGCTGCGATAGGCGAGGGACGAATTTGCTTCCTCTTGCTTGTGCTAATGGAACTTCCTCTTCGCGTTGGATGGTGGGTCCAACACTTTAGCCATCTCGCGGCATGTTGCTTGTAGCCTGGCCCTTCGCTCTGCTGGTATGACCTTGAAGATGGCGAGGGCTTCATCGCTTAAGGCCGTTGGTAGTCCCTTTAGCGCCTCTTCTTCAGACCAGTCCAAAGCTTGGTGCATGGCCTGAAACCGTCTGATGAAAGCTCCCCAGTCGCATACTGCTGCCACGAACTCCTTTACCAGCCCCAGCCGGCGAGGTTTTTCAGCCACTCTCTCATGCGCCGTGGAAACCGCCTCCTGTGATGGTGCCCCGACCATTGCTGTCGTCGCCGTGGCTGCACCGAGCATTCCTGGTTCTTCGGTTCCCACTGCTATCGGCTAGTTCCGACTGCTGGTTTTGCATTTCCTGGCCTCCCCTCCTTCTCGGCGAGCTGCAGCACGAGCCGGGCGACCGTGTTTGTGAGGAGGTCTATCAATCCTTCCAGCTGCTCCCATCCTTCGGCTATCAGTGGTGCTTGGGTGAGTGGGCATTCCGGTTGCTGCGATTGCCCCTTTTTAATCACCACCAGCACCGCCACAGCCTCTCTCACATCCCCGAGGTTGATCTCTGGGTCCTCTTCACCCGGGGGCATTCTAGATGAAGACCTCCTCGTCGTTGGACGTCACCGGTGGGTTTTTTCATTGGCTTGTGCTCAACATCTTTCAGAGAATCCACTCTTCTGACACCAGTTATAGTGATGCCGACACGTGTTTATGCTTTAAGAGGCTTTATTCGGACACAACTCTATTTCTAGTCCCGGGCTTTGTTTTTTAGGCTTGAACTTCGTCTTCTCTCCAACTGTCCACTTTCCTTGTGCTGTCCCCTTTAATATCCTCCGAGCCCCCTTTCTAGAAGATTTGCTGACCCCATTTCCTTCAGCCAATCCTCGTACTCCTCCTCCAACGGTTACAACCATCGCCCCTACAGTCAACCCTCATTTCCCGCCTTTTATGTTTGAGTTTCTTCTCCAATCCCTTTGAATCTCTTATCCTAACCAATCTTATTTGAGGCCTCCCTGCACCAATCAGAGGCCTTAATTTACTTGCTAACTGTCCATTCACATGTACGCTTATGTGAGATAAGTGGTCTATTGCCTCGGTCATTACACAATAAACAACACTGCATTAAACCACTGACCACCATTTTCAGTGCATTTGACACGTTGTATATTAATTATTGTGAAGCTATTGACAAAAGCCTATGCATTCACTTTAAAGTGTTCACGTGAATTTGCACCGTATTAATCCATTCACAGTTGTTTGTGTGTTGACTCATGATTCACTGTAGAAATGTATAATTTGTATTATGAAAATCTCTCCGTGTAATATTCTAAGCCTATGTTGATTTCTCAGATTTACAAGTCACAGTGTTAAAAAATAATCTGCAATGGCGTACAACGTTTTAGGTGTATACGTAATAATATAATACAGGTGACATGTTGACAACTCTTAATAATGTCTGAATGTCAATGTAGAAGTCCCTATTCTGGCTGTCACAAATTTGGCTGTTGCCTGATGATTCTGGTTGTAATTATTGGCAAAACATCGTACTCGGATTGTAAATGTTGTGGATTTACTCTCCAAAACACCGGTGTGCTGTACTAGTAACGAATTGGCATGTTCTGTGTACTTGACAACCCTTACTAATTGGCTGTGTCAGATGGTGGCGGGTTTAACGACACATTTACATTTATGCGATCTAACCCAAACAGAAAGCCTGTATTATGGTAAAAGTCTCAGTGTTAAACCTCTGCGTTCTGCAGCCCATGTTCACTGGCATTTAACCTCTGCAGAAAACATCGTGGAATAGCAATTAGAACCGTTCTGGGAAGTGCTGGCATGGCATGACCATTGTACACCGGCCCGATTCCACACTGCATATCCCCCAACATTAGAATAAGGCCCAAAGGTGTATCCCTGCACAAGTAATTATTGAACAGTGCTCATCACCTTTTGTGACCGGTGGTGATAAGTTCGCATTACTATGGCGGGAACCAATCTCGTAAAAAAATTGTATTTCATCTGTATCTGCAACATCGACAGTCCCTGGTGACTGTGAACAGGCAGCCTAAGAGCAAGGGAATCCACTTTGATCTCAGGTGGAAGTCTGGGATTTGAACGCTGTATTCCAGTTGATAAATACTCTGTCACAAATCACAGAGTCATGCCCCATGACGTGAGCATGTCACTGTACATACGCATACGGCAGAAGAGCAAAAGCAGCGCCATCTGGTGACAAGTGTGCGCATAGAGGTGCATACTCGTTGCCAATCGACTCACTGTCGGTAGCAGTGGCGTTTTGGTCGTTACTGTGGGGGGGGGGGCTTACTATAAGAAAGGTCGTAAAAGCAGGGGGTCACAAGTCGAGCCGTCGTAAGTCAGGGGTCACCTGTATGTATGTTGAACTTATTTCACACCGTACGTAGCCAACCACGCTTATTGGAGGTGTAGGAGGGTAAGACACCAAATTAAACACTATAAGCAGTTCTAAATTAATTAATTTTCAAACTAGTTTAAAAAGTGCATAGCTCCAGTGGCTTCCTAATATCGGAAGGAAGAGTGTTCCAGACGGATGCAGAAGTGCATCTGAAAGCACGAGATGCAGTGTCTGTCGTCATTCGATGGCTAGCCAAAAGCCGCTGCAAGGATGACCGGCGTTTGCGTGATGATAGTTTATGCTGCTTGACGAGATCAGCAAGGTATTTTGGTTCATTTGTGGCGAGCACTTTGTGTGTAACGAGCGCGACTTTATACATTGATAACCCAAACACTTCTCATGCGATGTTTCTGTTTACAATCTGTATATTCATTCCCATGCAGGAGAATATGCGGTGATGACCATATACTTCCACCTGAAGAGGAAGATCGGCTACTTTGTCATCCAGACGTATCTGCCCTGCATCATGACGGTCATCTTGTCCCAGGTGTCCTTTTGGCTCAACAGAGAGTCAGTCCCTGCACGGACAGTGTTTGGTGGGTACCCTCATTCTGCTATATTTCCCATGACTCTAGCTGGTACACTATCTCGTATCAGTACACTGCTTGTATCAGAGTGGTATGCATTCCATGGCATTTTTTAACAGACACCGGAACTGCATTTTTTTAGAGTACCATATTTTATGCTGCGTATAGATTTATATTCTGCTGGGTTATCCTGCGGCAGAACACTTCTCTTGCAATCAAAATATGTATCCCGACCCATCATCTATCTGGTATCTATAAATTAAAAACTACTTTATGTGAGTTCAGCAGTGGTTATGGTATTGTGTGTATGTCTGTTAACCTTTTTTCGCACCGAACGGAGCCAACCGTGCTCATCAGAGGTGCGGGAAAGGACAACAAGTCAAACACAAGTGGTAGTATTGAGACATGGGCAGCTGCCATGGGAATGTGGAATTTATATTCCTGGCCCCCGCCTGCCAAATAAGATAGACACTACCCAATGCTCATTCAACCGTTGTTAAATTTCCACGACAGCACAACACTTGTGTGAGCATGGCATGCAAAAAAAACCCTCTTAGAATGTGAATAAAGTCTTTGTTTTTTCCTTCTTGGTTCTTTCGGTAAAGAACCAAGAAGATGAATCCCTGCAGTCACGAAAGCTTTAAATCGAAATTTAAAGTCTTTGTTCTTTTTTATAAAACCAATCTGTTGCAAATAATCAATATGTCCATGATTAATTAATATTCAATCTGTCCGTGATTAATTAATTAATTGTGGACAGATTTATTATTTGCTACAGTACATTTGGGTTGGGATTAAATGGTGGCTACGTTGAGTGGTCACATTATTGTACCTTTGTATCACAATGTCCGTTTCTGTCGCAGAAGCATTAAGGCACTAAATGTACAACGTTCCTTAAGCATAGAGATTTGCGATTTAAATTTAATTGTTGACAATATTAGCCACTACCCTCAATATACACACACCTCTTGCTTCGCATAACTAATTTATATATAGGTGATGCATAATAATATGACTAACAGGTATTGGTTATCATGACGCTTGCATTAATGTCGAGGATCTGGCAGCGTAGAGAGCTCAACATCTCTCCCGCACTGTCGTCTAATCGCCATTCGCTGGGTCCACCTTGTGATGAAAAGTTAACATTGCACATTTCCTCAGTGACGCAGCTAAAATAGCAGGCGCCCCTTCCCTCTCAAGCCTGCTGCGGTGAGATCGAGGAGCTAGAGACAGACATCACTGCTGCTGCCGCCGCCGCCGCACCGTGCATTTTTGAGTGGCGCAGTTGTTTCCTCCATCTCTTCCCGTCACATCTGTGGCTTAGATCTTCTTCAGTGCAGCACGGTTTGATGTTGGAGCAGATGTCGAGAATAATCCACAATGAGTTGTGGGTGGGAGGCAACGTGTAATTCAAAGGCTTGAACCAAGTGGGAGGTGGCAAGTGCCAAAAAATTATATCCGCTTTCCTTTCCTCGTTACATCACACCTTTGCGAGGCACACCATACCCGTGGGAGTCAGCGCGATGTCAGATGCTGCGAGGGCATTTTGCTTTTAATGTTTTAATTGCATTCAACCCTCGCAGACTTAAAGTCGAGAACCCAGGAGACTGAAGCAACGCATTTAGATGGGTCTGTGTGTGCAACAGCCCTATTGTGTGTGCAACAGCCCTATTGTGTGTGTGTGTGACGAGACGTAACTTAATCAAGGCAATCGCCTCCCCCAAATGATCGAATGAGCCAAGGAAGGATTCACGCTTTGTTGGCAGCCCTGGGCCGGAGGTATAAATTCCTCATCCTTGTGTCAGAGAAAATAGTCTCACCCAAACGTTGCCAATGTTGACGTTCCAAAAAGTGATTTTAATTTGATCATCTCTGTAGGAATTATGGGCTGAGTTGGTTTCTCGACCGACACATGAATCCACAACTTTATGATTGCCTGTGTTCACTCTGCCACAAAGCCACCCAGCTGGAAAGTCTCTTGTTCAATGATTATTGATTTTCTTAAGGTACGATTGTTTTCCATGGTAATTGCAAATATCACACGTTGACGGTCACAGGTTTTCACAGTTCAGTCATGGATTATCTATGATATTTTATTTAACTCCCCCAGCATTGATATGCCTCCCTCTTCCCCCAAACAGAGAACAGTTCTGCATGCCTGCCAATTTGTAAATGAGTGCAGTGGATGGCGTGTCACACTGTGGATGAATAGTCCAGCAAGTGGCTCGCGCAGCGCTACTTCAGTTGCCTCACAATTTAAATCTAACATTACTGAGCAATTTCAAGCTCTGCAAATGAAACATTTAGAAATATTGTCACTTGTGTTTGCTGTAGGGTCCACGGTGGCTTACGTATGTCACAGCACTGAGCAGTGCTACTGGTGAAAAATCACTACTCCCATTGAGGGAATAACTTATTGAGCATTACGTGTTGATAGTTTCAGCCGGGTCACCACAGATGGCGTAAGAACCAGCAGAAGTTATTTGTTCGCTTAATTCGGTCTGGCCCACCACTCGAGTGGTAATATTTACAGATACCGAATTTCAAATTAGCAGCATGTGGAAACCGTGCTCTACAGCGTGTGAATTAACTCCGGCCCAGGTGTGGCAATAGGGGTCTTATTGATGCAACTTCAGATGTAGCTCTGAACTATTTTGTGACAAGATCTGTTCTGCTAACTAAAGAGCTAGGGAAGAACATTCATTAACCTCATGACATGACTCATGTGACAAAGTTATTTATGATTCGTGAGATTATTAATCAAGAAAAATATAACAAGACAAAAGCATATGTTAAATAGTTTACAAGTGTGGGAAATTATGTGACAGTTTAGTGGGCCAACACATTATTGACTGAGCAAAATTACCCATAACTACATATGGTAATACGATACTAACATTTGTCATTGTCTTATTCCAATAGACACTTATGGCCACGTTTTTTTTATGCAAGTTCATTTTCGTCCATCTTCTTTCTTGTGAAAAATGTGCCGATATCACATATCCGACAAGTGGACAAATCACCAAAGTGATGAGTTTAATTAATTTCATGGACCTGGAAATTTTCGAATCATAGGAATCCTTTTAATCCAAACAAAGCTTCACAGTTGCAATACGCTCCTGTGATTTACTAACCTTTACTGGAAATATTACTTCTGCGAAGCCTCGGTGAACCTTCACAACACCCTTTGGGAGAATTTGGTTTCGTGGCCCATAAAACGGAGTGGGAATGGATGCGTTTAATACGTAGTAGGCTTTCACGACCAATATTATCCATAGTAAAGGTGTTTTTGGGTTAGATCGACAATTAGTAAGGTTTGTCACGTGAACAATACGAATTTGCACTTTTATTTATGAGATTTCTCATTACTCCGGCTGGTGAGTCAGCAGTGAGGGAGTGGCTCGCAATCGGCACGTTTTGTTTACACGACTAATCTTACTAATTGCTGTGTTGGGCGGCAGTGGTGGGTTTAACGATGCATTCGTATTGACTCAACCTAACCCCCCCCCCCCCCCCAAAAAAAAAACTTTATCATGGCAATGGACGAGGGTATGCTTGTCTTCGTTGGCCTCGCACTGGCCGTTTCGGCGCGCACACAAGGGCCCTCAGGCCACTGCCGCTGGCGTACGCAGCCGGCAAGACGCTCGGTTTAGGAGGCGCGAGACGCCGACTCGGCGAGTTAACGGGAGCGTGCCGGCCCACGGTGCAGGTGTGACGACCGTGCTCACCATGACGACACTGAGCATCAGTGCACGCAACTCGCTGCCCAAGGTGGCGTACGCGACGGCCATGGACTGGTTCATCGCCGTGTGCAATGCCTTCGTCTTCTCGGCACTCATCGAGTTCGCCACCGTCAACTACTTCACCAAGCGCAGCTGGGCCTGGGACAGCAAGGTCACCATCGAGCCCAAAGAGGACAAGGTAGGAAGGGCTGCCGTGCGTGTGAGGGTGGGCGGGGGGTGGCTAGGAAGTGCCAGGGGTCAGCGCGCCTGCCGCTTGGCAGCTCAATTCGGTGGTGCCGCGGTGGTAACTACCTCGCCTGGTATACAGCAGGTCGTGGGTTTGATCCCGACCCTGACACACGTATATTTTGAGTTTGCATGCCTCTCTCTCCCTGTGGTTACATGCATTTTTCTCCGGGTCTTCCGGATTTTCCCTCCACATTTATAAATGTGCGTTTAGAGTCTTTGGCTGTTATAAATTTCCACATGATTAAATGAAATGTACAATGTAATAATGACCCATACATAACAATAGTTACTGCAGTTGCCGAGAGCTAACAAGGCTCACACATTGGGGGGGGTGGGGGGAGGGTGAGCTTCTATGGCTCAGCAGTAGAGGGAGAGGCTCGCAATCGGAAGGTTGCGAGTTCAAACCCTGGTTGAGTCAGCCCATCATCTGTTTGGGGAGTACCACTACTTTGTGGAAAAGTCAAACGTGTATGGATAAGTTCATCCCTGCCATAGAAATGTGGAATTTCAATCACAGGAAATGAGTACCACCTCAATACTCATTTGTGCAAAAAAGAAATCACTTTTAACTTTAAGTAACGGTGACGAAAGGAAGCCTCAACCGAGGTCCATGACTCGTCACAACCAGGTTCTTGTTAAGGACATGCGGCCGACCCCTTGTTGAATATTTGAACAGGCGGGAGGGATTCGTAGCACCTTTCACAAACCTACACATGCAGAGTGAGTGCCAACATCGGCGTGAGAAGTTGGCCACCTAGCTTTTTGTGCTCCCAATCTTTTGGCCACTTCATGGCCTCACAAGCGTGCTTCTCACACCTATAAAAGTAAAATTGTGTCTGTATGTATATCTATGTATGTGTGGACGCCTATCCTACACAAATACAACAAACTAAGCTTCCACCCACCCCCCGGACAAAAACTCGCTGATCCTAGTGATCGTCAAAGCACGCATCTGCACATGTGCAGAAACGCCGACTCGCGGTTGTCCCTAGAAATGCAAACAAGCTTGCTGAGCTGCGATAGAAGGGAGGCTCTCCATCGCGTTAAAAATGCCAAAAATAAAAAAAAAGTCAAGCACAGTTACTACTGCACAAGCACACTCTGAGGTAAATACTGAACAGTGTGATGCCCCCCCCACCCCAATGTATGCAGTTACTATTATAGAGTCAGTAGATACTACTACAGAGTAAGTAGATACTACTATAGTCAGTAGATACTCCTGTAGACTCAGTAGATACCACTATTGTCATTAGATACTACTGTAGAGTCAGTAGTTACTACTATAGAGTTAGTAGATACTGCTATCGAGCCAGCAGATACTGCTATAGAGTTAGCAGATACTACTATAGCGTTTGTAGTTACTATTACAGTCAAAAGATACTATTATAGTCTGTAGATACTACTGTAGAGTCAGTAGATACTACTACGGAGTCACGAGATACTACTGTAGAGTCAGTAGATACTACTATATAATCACTAGATGTAGCTTTAGAGTCAGTAGGTACTATTATAGAGTTAGTAGATACTGACTATAGTAGATACTACTGACTCTATTTTTATGTAGGGTGTGAAGCTATATATGCCTACAAAATAAAACAAAATTGGGTTGGGAGGGGGCAAAAATATTTTTGGAGTGGGAGGGGGTCGATAATTTTTCGAAATCTTTTAGATCAACTATTTAACCCCCACTTTCTACAACTTTTCGATTCAGGAATTCTGAAAGTCTGTTATAATTTTCTTGATGGACAAATGGACAGACAAACAGAATGCCGGGCTGATACAATAACTTTGTATTTGTGTATGTATATGCTCTGTTTCTAAGAGAAGACAAGTTTTGAAATATATTTCCCCCCGGGTAAAGCCAGGTACTTCCTGCTAGTGTCTTATAAATCAACCAGTGCTTCCTCCAAATACAGGTGGTGTACACCACCACCATCACCACCACACCTAACAGCCCTTCTGCATGCTGTGGCGGTACGGAAATGCTCACGATGGTACAATGAATACCTCTAACTATCGTGAAACTCGTACGTACCTAACAGAGTTATTTTCCTACCAAAATATAACCATCATGGGACCTCCTTTGCCAGTACCAAAATATGATAATAGGTTTTTCCCATTTTTTCTGGCAACAAAACAGGTGTTAAGATGTTAGAACACCAAACTGAAACCTTTTACAAGGAATTATGTCTGCATTAACCACAACACTTGTGGTCAGAATGCAAACAAAAAACACTCTGATAATATATGCATTTTCTTGGTTCTTTCCCTTCTACGTGACTTTACCGAAAGAACCAAGAAGATGAATCCCTGCAGTCACGAAAGCTTTAAATCGAAATATATGCATTGTCCTTGAAATTGATTGATCCGCACCAGAGACAGCTTTCTTTTAAGCCTCGTCTCAAACGGTGTTAGACCAGAGGACACCAAAAGGTGTCTTTTGGGACGCCTGCATTGTGGTTAATGCAGACATGATTTTCTTGTGAAAGGTTTCAGTTTGGTGTTCTAACATCTTAACCCCTGTTTTGTTGCCAGAAAAAAGGGGAAAAACCTATTATCAAAATATAACCAATCATGCTCCTGGCCTTACAAGACTGATTGCTGCCATTGCAGGTAAATTATTCAGGTGTTAAGCCTTTGTACATGTTATAAATTCAAAATAGCCACAATGTGAATACACAAACGTTCATGAATAATAAAGTAGTCCTTTATCCAGATAAAATTATTCCAATTGGAAGACACTCTTTCACGAGCTCCTTGCATTGAGATGTTTTTTTTTTCATCAATTCCTTTGAGAACATGTTTTTTTATGGGACAAAACAGAAGTACCCAGAGAACATTCGCACATGAGGAAATAATGCTCAAAGATCCATGGACAGGGAAGAAACCTGCTTCCTGGTATGTTATCTGCCATCCACATCATAGCCTCATTCAAGTGATATAATCTGTGTGATCGCACACTCTGCAGCCAAAGTGCTACAGCACATTCAAGTGCCCCAATACCCGGTCACTGGTTCGTATTGTATACAATCGTATGTTCAAAGTGTCTGCATGCTCAAAGAAACACTGCCGAGTTTATCTCCATGCGCTTATCAGTCCTTAGCGAGTAATTCAAGTTGGGCACAAAGGTGTCAAGATGTTAACAATTTTGCATGGTATACAAGAGGTCGTGGGATCGATCCTGACCCTTACAACTGTCTATTTGGAGTTTGCATGTCTCTCTCCCTGTAGTCATTTGGATTTTCTCCTTATCTCCCGGTTTTTCCCTCCACATTTAGAAATGTGCATTTAGAGTATTTGGCTGCTATAAATGTCTACACGATAAGCCACATCGTTGAGCTATAATTTGTGGCCAGGTCCCTTCTGAAAAAGAGCTACATAGCTCAGTGGGCCTTACCTGGTAAGAATACAATTTAAATTATACATTCATTAAAATTATTCAAGTAAACAGACATTCTAATGGTGAAGGGCAGTCTCTCCACAGGACAGCTACAAAGTGGTAACAATTTTATCTTCCATAGAAAGGTTTAACTGTCTAATTGCCGCGATGACTGGCTTTGGTTTCATGTATTATTGTCACTGTATGCACTGGGCTCCTGTTCCACCGCAGGGTCAACCACCGGTCCTACTTAGGCACTGTTATTTGGAGAGCACTCCTACTTGTACAAAACCACGGCTAATAAAGGCCGAGGCACACAACGTCAAGCAGCCAAGGAGAGAGGGGTACAGAGTGCGTGCAAGCGATTAAGTGCCGCGAGGTGTAAGTGAATTAATTGCACATGGTAAATAGATCTCGTAATACATGTACAGCAGGCTTTCCTCATTCAGTGACCCGAGGATGGCAATAAATGTTGGCACGTGGCATTTGAGCCAGGTCTACTCTATCCTGTCGGAGGGTGGGCATGAATGGTGAGCAGACGCGGTTAGTCTGCTCACCATTTATTTAATTTATTTAATCAAAAAGTTATCTACATATCACATTTGGTGTAAATTGACGATCATCTCCCAAAAGTTGTCCTTCAGATTAATTTTGTTCTTACTGGATTTTGTATTGATGTGAATACAAAAAAATAGTATTACTTATAACCCAGAAGGACAAGTCGTTAACTAATTTTCACACATTTTTGCTTTAAATGTGAACAGAAGGTCGCTTTTACCAAAATGTATATACACTTGGTTACAATAAATTACTTGATTCTGAGTTGATGTGGATTTGAAAAAAAGTTAAACTATTTAATATTGATCGGAAGGAGAGAGGTCAGCGTTCACTAATTTCCACAAATTGTTCACTAAGTTGAAATTATAAGTGACTGTTTCTTTACTTCGATTTCTATTCGATGTCCGAAAAAAAACAATTGTAAGGCACACATTCACTGAATAGATTATTCATTGTTAATCTGTAATGGTGTGCAAAACGCAAAGATAAAATACCAAAATAGGGGCGCACTTGGATTTTATCAAAAGCGGCGCTGGTATATATTTTGAGAAAATGCGTTACTCTTGCAATAACTAATAATTGTTTACAATTTGAACAATAAACCTTTCACGAAAAACTAAACAATGGTATGAAAATCCACGTAGCCTACCCAGCGTTACACACAGTGTGTAGGGTCAGGTGTTCGGGACATATCACCAAAACTATATTAATGATATTCTGATTCTGAGGTGGAAGGTTGCGAATTCAAATTCCAGTCAGGTATTGACTCAGGAAGTCGTCTCTCTTGAGTTAATACAATAATGAGAAACCGCTTTGTATGAGGTGAAATATAGTTGTATTATGGAACTATTGGAATGTGCATTTTCCACCACTGGCTCTGGGCCACTGACAGAGATGGACACTGCCCCTGTGCTAGTTTGTATATTGAAAACACTTTTAAAATGTATAAGTAGCAAACTGGTCGTGCAAGATTAAGAACCCTCCGCCTGGTGATGAAGAAGAGAAGCTATGTAAACGAGTGAGCGTTGTTGTTGCGGTGCAACCTCTCTGGCTCATTCGCCGATGGAATGCGAGGAGAGGTTCCCCTGAAAGCATCATAGAAAGACGTTCCTTAGCACCGCCTAGCCACGGGCTGTTTTGGCACAGCTGAGCGGCTAAATTTAGGTAGTAATAATAATAATCAAATACTGCAAATTTAGCAACTAACAAAAACGAACAGTGACTGAACGCACAACGTAGAAATATTCCCACGCGACGATGCGCCGCGCTCGATAATTGAAATTACTGCCGCTTGTCACGTGGGGCTATCGCGGAGTATTCAGGGCACCGGGCAGCAAGAACCCCCAACCCGCCCCCCACTGCGGGTGGCGAACGGCCCTGACGCGAAGTCGTCGTGGCAGCAGTTCACCTTCCTTGCCGAGCGCAGCGCAAACGAATGCTCCACTGATCACGGATTAGGAACCGCTGACCTCTGTGGCATTCGTTTATTTTCACGGGCGACGTCCGTGTTGTAAATCTGTTGGGAAATTCGAGGAAATTCGGAGGCGTATATTATGCGTGGAAGTTTTTTTTATGTTTTACTATTTTTGTCGCCCCCGCCTTAACCCCCCCTCCCCACACGCACACTGATCTACCTCTCTGATGGTTTAGCGCTCATAAGCCCTCGCTTGTATTGCTGATGTCAGGTCTGTGAACATCAGTTTGCCTCCTTTGAATGCCAAAAAAAATGTGACAGGGCGAGAACAAAGTCAAGGTCAGCACTGGAAATGGGAGAAGTAGAGCTCATTATTTAAATGTTTCATGTATTATTCCACCCGCTTAGGTTTTGCATATTCAGTGATGAATATTAAGTGGCAACGTCATGCATTTATTCCAGTCTCATTATTATTTACTCATGGTAAATGCTATGGCACACTTCCCCACGCCTTTGTAGTTTCCCATCCATCGAGGTACATGCACGAGAGTATTATTTATTAAGGCCTCTTCAGTTAAATGTAATTGCATTGTTTATTAATCACAGTGTACGTACTTATTTTAGACCATAAACAGTGCAGGCTGCCACTGTGGCAGGGCACTTTAATCCAATCAAGGGGTTCCAAGTTCAAATCCCAGGCATAGTTCAACTCAGTTCATCGTCCATCTTGCACGTGTCAAATTAAAATCCCTTTGCAGGACATCGACGGCGGTTGTTGTACTGAGGGATTGATTTCCGTGGCAGAAATGTGGAAAATGTCCACAACTAACTCGGGGCTCCCAATAGCTTTGGGTGCCACGCAACACTCCCTTAATCGTTGAGACATTTTGACTTGATATCTTATTTTACATTAATTTTACATTGTCATTATGAGGCATGATTCTGTCCACTTAGGGATGAAGGAACCGCCAAGTCATCACGCCCCTCATTGTTGCTTTTTGTGTTTAATTTGTTGTCCTTCCCTCACACCTCCGATTCGCGCGGCTGGCTACGCACGGCGCGAAAGAGGTTCAACGTACATCTCGATGTGCAATGCCACAATGCATCTCGCTCTTGCACACGATCTAACCTCGTCGCTGCATCTCTGTAGTGGATATCCCTTTTCCTTTGGCTACCGTTCCATCATCAGTCTTAACCAGCGACATGTCCTGCGCAAGTCCACTCATTCATGAGCTGTCAACGCTATTTCCAACTGATCCACGTGTACCTCTTTTTGTCTGTCGATGTACATCACAGCATGGGTATTTCTACGCTTCTCTGAGTACTTTTTTAGCTTTAGTTCAATTTTATTTGCTCGTGTCGATGTTTCTGGTCCTCGTGTCATAGCCGGCGATGTGTGCTGATTGAACACTTTCCTCTATAGCCATAATGGTTTTTCTGCTGCTTCCCATGATCAGAATACATTTTAGTAAAAGCACTCTAAACCTGCTCATGCTTGCTTCTTTCATCATTGTGATCCCGGTCCAGCTTGGTAAATATATTTAAAATAAAGATTAATTCCTGCATCTTACCAAACGTGCAGCTTTCAGGAGACTTTTTTGTGAGTGCAGTTTAGTCAGTGAACTTTTTTATATCTCTCTTCTAATTAATGGCATACAAGGCGTTGGCAGTGGTAAAGGCTCACTGTTTAACTTAACGTCAGAGTAATTACGAAAAAAAGTATATAATTTTTCGACTGTTACTCTCCATAGATCCACAGTCATTGAGCATCGGTGGCTCTGAGCCAGTTGTGGAAATTCCACTTTCTCACGGCATGCGCTACCACCTCCACGGCAAAGCGATGGTGGCGGTGCCGTCTCGACCCTTGCATTTGAAATCCCGACCACCCGGTTGTGTGTCTAGCACTCTGCAAGGGCCGCCCAGCTGGGCAGCGCGAGGGGGGTTGGTGTGACTTTGCTCCTGTCGAACATTACTCGACCACCATTGCACGTACGCATAAAGGAGATGCGTTTGGGTTATTAAATTACATTTGATGTTCAAACAAGGTCAGCGCGGTATGTACTACATCTGCTGAACTGGGTGTACTTGTGGCAGGTATATTTTGCCACCGCACACCGCACCCCTTTTCAGTGACAACTATTTGAGTGGCAACAATAGCTCTCGGCAGGGCACATTGATGGTACTGTATGTGTAGTTTGAAGTAACCGTCGGTGCAAGACGAGAGCGTGAAAGCGCCATCGTGTATTTGCATCTATAATTCCGATGTTGTCACAGTCTCCGGTAATGAATTTGGAGAATGCAGCACAGAAGTCAGTAAGGGATACATGTGCACGGGGAGAGCCGTGGAAATTAAAGTGCTCCGTGGCAGAGGAGTATTCAGCAGTGAGCTCCCTACACTGCAGAGTGGATGGTACACTCACTGTCTTTACGGATGGTGTAGTTTGTGCGCTGGGATAAAATTTATGAATTTCCTCCATTAAAACTGTGAGATCTTGTTAACGTGGATAATTTAATCATGTGAGAGCTGGGGAAGCATACTTTTGGAGAATAATTTATTTTATTGCTATATTTTTCTTTCAGCTTATCCCAGAAGTTTGATGCGCGCGACAACGCGATGGTTTTTCACTCTTGCGAATCGTGCCGCAGGGTCCTTAATGCTCTCGCTAAAGCAGATGTGAGCTTTGGTCAATTATTTGCACATTATAAAGCCGTGCAATGCATTTTCATTAGAAAGTATCAGCAGACGATGAGACAGAATTTTTGTAAACCACACTTTGATCTTGCACTTTTGTGCAAATAGATCAGTGTCTTGGGTAATCTCAGGTGACAACAGCAATCTGGCAACTCCTTGCAAATTGTTTTAAGAGCTGAGGACACTGACAATGCATTGCCGTTCAGCCATTGTGGTTATTTTTAACGTCCGGGTGGCTGAATGTCGAAGCACAATTGGAGGTAATGTGTTCAAATCCCCAGGCTTTGCCATCGCCCCCACGGTCAATTAAACGAGGCTCACACTGTGGGAAGTCAACAGTGCTCATCTCACAGAGAGACTGGCCGTTCCCATGGAAATGTTGAATTTTCACCAGTCGCTCAGAGCTACCACCTAAGATGGGCACTGCCCCACGCTCAATCGAGTACTGGGACACTGAGCTTGACTTCAATATATATGGTCATCAGCGTTAAATGTAATAAACATTGGTCTCCAGGGTCTATGGGCTTTGGACTTGGGCAGTAAGTGCTATTTTCTTCTAATCAAAATATTATATACGTATTAACTGACAGAGCTGAATAACATTTCCATTAATACTGGGGCGTTAATCATAAGTTCACATCCTAATCACAGCAGAGCCGCAAAGGCCATGCAGTCTATAATATTCACTGTAAAAGTGTAGTGACATATGACGTCACTACTGTGTCGGGACCGTAGGAACATAGTGGCATATTACGTCACTGCTGTGTTGGCTCGGTACGGTTACTGTAGGCGGGGTATCGCGGAGGTCGCGACAGGCCATGACACTGCATGAACCCAACAGAACACGTAACTGGACAAAGGCGAGCTAGGGGCCCCAGGGGGGAGCTTGGTGGTCACGTGGTAAGGGGTGTCAAGTGAGAGCTGGGCTGTTCAACCCTGGGATAAAGACGCCATCAGTGGTCCTTGAGTTTCCGGTCTTCGTCCATGACCAGGCAGCCTGCTAACCTGCCCTGGTCACATTATGTAGTATTTCCCCCATGTGTTAGTTAACTATGGATGTTGAGTTGGTTGTTACATGTTAATAAATAGTGTTGCCTCCAAGTTGAGTGTGCACCTCAATCGAACCTATGACAACTGGTGCCACGAGTGGTACAACATTTTGTAAGTCATAGGCTTAGTATTAGTGAGGCGGTATGTTTACGAATCGCAGACAACCCACCAAAACGTCCTCGGGCGACGAAGACAATGAAGAGACCATCCCTCAGACAGCCATGGGGATAGCTTCCCCGGAAGGTGTAGGCAAGGCTTCGCCGCTGGCGGAGCAGCGCTGCGCGAACTCAAGCAGCCACGTCACCGCCATCGCAGAAAGATCGCCGCCCTGCCCGCGCCCACCTCGCTGAGCTGCGGACCGCATCGGTCGTGCTGGTCGCCGAGCTCGATGCGGGGGAGCCGGCGACGTGGGATGCATTCCCGGAGCAGCATGGCGCCGACCTAGCTGCTGCTGCTGCCGCCGTCCACTCGCGCGAGTCCAACTCCCAGCCGCCAGATCGCGCGGCAGCCATATTGGCGGGCACGCAGGAAGTGGAGCCTACCATTTCCTCCTCCCTGCCAAATTTGCCGCGGAAGATTCCAGCGCTGCAACATCGACTCCCATTCGTCAGGGAGTTTGCGGCGGCTGGCGGGGATTGGGAGGCATTAAAACGACGCTTCTCCGCGAACTACATGCTGGCAGGCTGGACGAAAGCAGAGGCTTTGAAGGTGCCCCATGACGACGATGCATTCTATGCCATCCCGCCGGGAGAAAGGACCACATTATCGCAGGCCTATGCACAGATGGCTGTGGAAAACGACTCGATGCGTGAAAGTGAGGGGAGGCCGAGACACCCCTCGCCTTCCGCAGGGCTCTGCTGTCCCTGGCCCAGGCAGCATTCCCGAAGATGGAGCTGGCGGGGGTTTATTCTTTGGTTCTGGAATGGTTGCTGGTGAAGGAGTTGAACATCACCTTGCCAGCTACGTAAGAGGACAACCCATCGTCCCTCTAGATTGCCCGGTGTCTTCAAGCTCACCTGAACCTCATGCGTTGAACGGGGCTGGTGGCATGCACTGCACCTGCGGAGGTCCCTCAGGGCATTGGAAGAGGATGAGCTGGCCCAGGCCTGCGACACATCTCATTAGGGTGCCGTGCTGCTAGTCGGAGACTCTCCAGGCCGCCGTCATCGCCTTCTCAGGCGCCATCGACTTCAAAGGGCCCTAAGGCGAGTTGCGGCACACCACACACTCGGCCCTCGATCCCACCTCACCCATCTCATTCTCGTCTCAGTTCGCGTCCGGTTGTTGTTTGCATTCGTTGGATCGCGGCGAGTGAGGGGCCGGTTGTGTCGAGTGATGGCTGGTCGCTCCAGCCGGTTCAGTAGTCGCAGTTGGCCCACCGTGTTGTTGCCGCGGCAGGGGGCATCAGCGGTCCACGAAATGATACAGGGGGTAGAGGTGTGGGTGCTCATCGACACGGGGGCGTCCACCACCATTATTTCTGAATTGACTTTTTAATATTTTGCCACAAGGATGTCGCTCCTTAGGCTCTGTTACCATTCCATACTTGGCCGTGCCCGGTCTGTTCGGGACCGATTTTTTTAGTAAAATGCCCTTGAAGATCTTGATAGATAAAGGATTTGGAATTGCCCTTGGGCCATCGCATCGCGTTTTTGTCTTCACCCACTCGAGTGCGCATGGCTAATGTGATTTTCTCAGTGCTAGCTAGTGTCATGGTTAAGATCCCTCCTGGAGCGCAAATGCATGTTCCCCTGTGGCTGTGGAAACCACTCGATTGGGAGGCTACCGTGGGAGGGGTTGTGTTAGGACCCTCTAACAGGGCGGTCTGGAGGATGATGCTCATGGGGGCTCAGACGGTGGTCTCTAGGGACCAACAGCCGTTCATTCAAATCCTCAATGTCGGGCCGGATGTGTTGGTTATACAGGTGTGAACGGTGCTCGCCCTCGCTTTGGCCATGAAGGAGGATGGTAACGTTGTAGGGGGAGTGGGGGTCACATCGGCTACGGGCAAGGGGCAGGTCGGCAAGGACAGCTGGGAGGATGCCCTCTGCTCCGAAAATCCGGACTTGTCCGACACCCAGAGGCCCTTACTGCCCGCGCTGTTGCTTGAGTTTGCGGATATTTTTAGCAAGGGTAAATTTGACATTGGCCGCACGACCCTCCTAAGCCACCATATTGACACAGGTGACTCTACCCCCATTCGGCTAAACCCTTACCGCTTGAGTCCGACTGAAAAGGAACATGTGCAGCAGGCGGTCAATGAGATGTTGGCCGCCAACATCATATCTCCATCGACCAGCCCGTGGGGTGCCCTGATTGTTCTCGTGCTTCTGCATCGACTTCCGCAAATTTAACAAAGCATCTGTGGTGGACGCGTACCCCCTGCCCCGCATGGATGATTCGTTGGACGCTTTGGCAGGGGCGCATTTTTTTCTCGATACTCGACCTTCTCTTGGGATTCTGGCAATTGCCCCTAGAAGATTGCTCCAAGCCGAAGACTGCTTTCCGTACACTGCAGGGTCTGAGTTTAACTGGCTCCCGATGGGCCTCCACTCGGCCCCGATGACAATGGAGATGGTCCTTGCAGGACTCCAATGGGACTCCTACCTGATATATTTGGATGATGTTATTGTTTTTAGCCAGACATTTGTTGAGCATTTGGTACGGCTCTGAGCGGTCTTTCTCAAAATGCGGGCGGCTAACCTCAAATTTACACCCCAGAAATGCCACCTGCTGCAGACGTCCATTCGATACCTTGGGAATATTGTCAGCGAGTCGGGAATTGCTATAGATCCGGATAAAACTGTGTGCGTGCACACGTGGCCAACCCCCAAGTCGGCGGGTGAGGTACACAGTTTTATCAGATTTGCATCCTACTACAGCCGCTTCATGCCCAGTATCACCACTATTGCTAAACCCCTCCATGCTCTAATGCCAAAGGGTCAAACATTTTGATGGGTAGCAGAGGAGGAGGCTGCAATTGTTGTGCTCTGGGATGGCCTGGTGGACACCCCTCCCCTCCGATACCCAGATTTATTGTTACCCTTCATCCTGGACACTGAGACCAGCAACAACCCGCATTGGCGCACTGTTGTCCCAGGTTGTGGACGGGGTGGAGAGGGTCGTGGCATATGGCAGCAGAGTATTGTTCCCGGCCGAGCAACGCTACTGCGTTACGCATCTGGAATCGCTTGCCATAGTTGTTTTCATACAGCAATACCGGCCCTATCTCTATGGCAGGTGGTTCAATGTGAGTTCAGAGCACACCGCTCTCCAGTACGCTTTGTACATTGAGCAACTATCCGGCCAGCTCTCTGGAAAGTCTATGGGATTATTCCTTTCGGGTTTCTTACCAAAAGGGTGCGTGGCACACAAATGCGGACAGGCTTTCGCAGATGAGTGCGCATGCCTCTCTGGTTCGGGCCACTACAAATTGTCCACTGGAGCGGTACTCCCTTCGGTTGTAGCGTCAGCAGGGGTTTCCACCCCTGATAGCCCTGGCGATCTCGTCACGCGCGAAGCCACCCTTGGGTTGAGCCACGGTGAATGGGGGCGCCTCCAGGCGGAGGACGCCTCCCTATTAAAGCTACGGCGCTGTGTCAGTGATGCGGGAAACGTGTTGAGCCAGCGTGGGGTGGCCCCTGTCATTCTTAACGACGGCCTTTTGATGTTTTGGGATGGCGGCTTGCGTCACTACAGTGTTATGGTGCCTACGGGCCTCCGGAGTAGATTAATTTTGGCTGTACATGAGCGACTGAGTACATAAGACCTTGGCTACCCTTAAACTCGATTTTTTTGGCCCAGAATGGCAGGGGATGTCAAAAATGTACTGAATGGCTACATGCAATGTGCACGCTAAAAACCGCCATCTGCTAAGTGCTGTTCGCCCTGACAATCTATTCGAGTATTGCGAATTAGCGAGCTTGTCGCACTCGACGTCCTCGGCCCTTTTCCCGTCACAGCCCGAGGGAATAAATATTTGCTGGTGGGCGTGGAATATTTCTCCCACTGGCCAATGGCCTGACCACTCCCCAACCAATCGGCCGCGGCCACCGCCGATGTGTTTTTTCACGGATACGTGCTAGATAAGGGGGCCCCAGAACGACTCCTTACTGACCAAGGGGAAAATGTTTAATCTAAGCTGTTGAAGTAAGTGTCTGACCTTTTGGTCACGAAAAAGGTTTGCATGTCACCCTACCATCCCCAGACGAACGGGATGGTGGAGTAACTCCACAACTCTAACCTCCATGCTGAGCCAGCAAGTCGGGGAGTCCCAGGGTGACTGGGGCTTGCATGTTCCAGGGGTGCTTGCAGCCTGGCCCCTCACGCATCCACTGGCTAATCACCCTTCTCTTTAATGTATGGTAGGGAACATAACCCCCTCCCCCTCCTCCCCGCCCCCCTCGCGCCCCCATTGACGTCCAGCTGAACATGGCACCGAGGAAACCGCGGGTCACCATTTCGGAACCCATTCGATTTACCCTTCAACGGGTCTTGGAAGCACGCGAGGCTTCTAAGGAAAATTCTGCCTTGCGGCAGTTGACCAACGAGCGACTAAGGGGTCTTCAGGTGTCTGGTAAACAGTGGGCGTGGGTACATCCCCCAAGTTGAAGAGACCCTGGAGTGGGCCAGTTGAGGTGATTCAGGCCAACTGGCCACAATGTGTTAAAATCCGGTTCGGTCGCCAGAATTGGTTCGTGCATCCATCCTGCCTTAAACCTTTTGTTGCTCCCTGTCACATCCCTTCATCTCCAATCCACGAGGGCCGAGTGTCGGGTATGCTGGGCGAGCCGGGGTGCGCACCCGCTGAGGTTGTTCCTCAGGGTGGTTCTGCGGTTCCAACCACAGGACCGGAGTGCGTGATGCCCTCGACGTCACCGGCTGCTCCTGCTCCGGATGCTCTGCTTGGTGCGGAGCGACCGTTGACCAGCCGTTCTCCACTGATACCGTCATCTCCTATTGGAGGACCACAGCCGTTGGCCCGTATTTAAGCCGTGCCCCCCCCCCCCTCCCGAGCCTTCCAAGGAGCTCAGGCCCACCTCACCTGGGGTCCTGGACACGCGAACTCGTTCTAAGACTGGCCGCTTTATATGACTTTCACACACCATCCTGTTGCCTACTCCGTCGTTCAACAGTCACACTCGCATGTCAAAGGAGGTCATTGGCTGAACCTGGGATTTTTAAGTACTGTGCATGCATAATTTCTGCCACGGGTAGGCTGTGCTGGGGGGTAAGCGGGTTAGCCGGTATCGTGTACATTTGTTGTTGTCGATTCTCCCTCTTTCTATGTGTTTTCCCCCACCCCTGCCCTCTTGAAATATGTACATATTGTTATACACGGTATTTATTATCGGTCGCCGGTTATTTATTGATGTTTATTTTTGGGTGGCACACTTTTCTATTTTTCCATGGTTGCTTTACAGCCGGGATGGCTGTGTGTTACACGGGGGGGGATGATGTAGTGACATCTGATGTCACTACATCTGATGTCACTACTGTGCCGGGACTGTAGGAGCGTAGTGACATGACGTCACTGCTATGTTGGCTCGGTACGGGTACTGTCGGCGGGGTGTCACGGAGGTCGCATCAGGCCATGACACTGTGTGAAGCGGACAGGACACGTGACCAGATAAAGGGGGGCTAGGGCCCCAGGGGGGAGCTTGGTGGTCACGTGGTAAGGGGCCCGTACCTTCCCGAAGGATCTGGAAGGGGGGCGTGGCCGAGGGCGGGGCCGGCCACACCGCAGCAGTTATAAGCGGGGTGTGAAGTGAGAGCTGTGTTGTTCAACTCTGGAATGAAGACACCATCAGTGGTCCTCGAGTCTCCGGTCTTCGTCCATGACCAGGCAGCCTGTGAACCTGCCCTGGTCCTGTTATGTATTATTTCCGAGTGTTAGTTAACTCGGGATGGTGGTCACCACCTTATGGATAGTGTTGAATTGGTTGTTACATGTTAATAAATAGTGTTGCCTCCAAATTGAGTGTGTACCTCAATCGAACCCAATATAAAAGGATCAGATGTTTAAGCAACAAGATTCCATCGAAGCCAGGATTTGATGTCGAGCCCTGTCATTGGGCGATGATCAGAAAACGTTACTACCAGCGTGAGCGCACGCTATCAAGTGCAAAAATGTGATCACTCCTGCATTGTTATTGGCCTGAAATTATTACTTCATGGCTGCCTTAAGTGGGCTGTCGTTCTAAAATCATATTTATTTTTACTGGAGGAATCCGATTAGCTATAAAGCTCCTTTTCACAGATGTCCAGTTTGTCCTGGAAGCATTGACATACATCAGCAACCATGAAATCAAAAGCAGGTTTATTTTTATTTTAACACAATTACTCAACACTGGCCCAAAGGCCCCTTCATGTCAAGCAGCCAAGTAACAAATAGCACCACCGACATTGTAAAAGATAAGAGTTAACACATATATTTAATTTAACAAGGTTGTTATAAGAGCTTTGGAAAATTGACGAAGGGAGATAATTATCAGGTGAGACAAAAAGTAGAACGAGAAGTGTTGTGACCTGCAGTGTGGTGGTTCAACAGTGGTGGACGAGACCAAACGTTCAGTCTGGCAGACCGAATGCTGATAGTCCATGGGCCCAGACCAAAAAATGCATTTATTGGTACCACCTGAGGTGGCAAAGTCTAGTAATGATTTTTGTAATCCTCCACTCCATGTGTTTGGGACAGATTCTGATATGATAACCTTTGCGGAGTGGCAGCTTAGTTGTAGTTACCATGCCTTTTATACTCATACCCTATGATAGGCGTCTGGAACGATGACATGGGCATTATTACTGAAAAATTACCTAGACCAAAGCCAGTTAGGTGACACACTGGTCTTTATTGGTTTAAATACACAATGAAAACACAGGATAATAAAGAATACCATAGTGAGGTAAGGAACTACTTGAATATTAAAAACATTTGCATGTACTTAGTCAATGATACATGTGTAGTGACGTTGAATGAGTCACTGTAGTGCGTGCCGCTGAGAGATTGATAGACAATACAATTAGGGGTAACAGCCCGTTTTACCAGTCGGACCTGTGGGCAAGGCATGGAGCCCTCTGGGGGATCCAGAGGGGTGCAGGGCCGAGGGCGGAGCCTGGCCACGCTGGGCACGATATAAGGTGAACTCCGACTCAGTCGGGGCTGCTGCGATCTGGAGTGGAACTCGTCATGTCGTTTTCGTCGTGATCTTTGCCCTCTTCAAGCTGTGGGTCTGGAAACATGTTGGCTGTCCCGACCCGGTATGTAGTTATCCCATAAGGCTGTGAAAGCCGGAATAAAAGAGAGTACCTCCTACTAGTGTCTGTGAATTGGTGCACGACACATGTAATCGCATATATCTTGACTTAAAACTTTCATACTTTTTTATGTTCATAAAACATTAGGAACATAAATATAATAACAATATCACGACATTTCGATCGCAACACAAGCAATCATCTTCAGGTGAAAAAAGGGGGAAAGCTGCTGAGGTAGGCTGTTTATAAAGGTTTAGAAAGCTGCCTGACAGTCTCTACAGAAATAATACAGAACCACCAGTACTTGCCTCACCTGCCAGTAAATGATCATGAGCAAAACAAGCTTCTAGAAACAGAAGGAAAACAAAGCGCCAATCTATTCCAGACTTAACTAAGTCACTAAAATTGAAGAACAACCGTGAATAAATGCAAGAATGTATGAAATACATGCTTTGGGGACAAACATCCATTTTGTAAATTATGTATTGTATTAATTAACAGCAGAGGTGTTGGAAAGTTTTATTGTAACTTCCGGGCAAATAGGCGTGATTGTGATAGGTGCAAAAACAGGTTTCCTGAGAGAAAAATGTAACAGCTGCTCATTTGAAAAGGTTATCATGTATTATTTTACTTCCGTTGGTGTAACAAATAAAATGGCACCATTGAAGTTGTGCCACCTTGGGTGGTACCGATATCTGGGTCTGGCCCAAGGACTATTAATACAGGTGGGGAAATCGAGGACTGTTCATGGAGTTGAGAACAGTAACCATTGTAGTAGCAATATATGGGTGACGAGGAGGAGACTCACCACCAGTAGGCGAGTGACTGGAGTGATTCGGTGGAGGCTGGATCATCAATCAGCCTGGACTGTTGCTTCACTCTGAACTCTTATCAAGTGCAGCAGTGAGGTTGGAGCGGGTGTTCCACCTCAGATATGGGTGTCACGGTGGTGAGATGTTATCTGTCTCGGCTATTATACAGGAGGCATGGCTTTGATCCCGACTCCGATGCCTGTACATTTGAAGTTTGCATGTTCTCCCTGTGGTGGCATGGATTTTTCTCCGGGTCCTCTGGTTTTTCCCTCCACATTTGGCAACATACGCTTAGAGTATTCAGCTGCTATACATTTCCACATAAGCTACTTCAGTGGGCGATCATTTGTGGCCAGGTAGCTTCTGAAAATCAGCTATATAACTCAGTGGGTCTTACCTGCTAAAATAAAAAAATAAAAAAATTGTTTAGTTTAACACGTAGGCTTTTGCGGCCAATATCATCCATAATACAGTTTTTTTGGGTTAGATCGTGTAAATATAAGATTTTAAATGTTGTGGCTTGGCTCTCCAATACACCAGTGTGCTGTACTAGTAACGAATTGGCATGATCTGTTTACGTGACAAACCTTACTAAATTGGCTGTGTTGGGTGGTGGCGGGTTTAACGACATTTATATATTTACGCGATCTAACCCAAAAACCTGTATTATGCAGTTTTTAGTTTAGATATGATTCCATCGTCCACAGTCACTTTATTTTACGAATTTGCAGCTCGTCCTTCCAGTGTTCGTGACATTGTCCTGTACCGTGTCGCAAAGGTCACTTTGCGTGCACATGCAGTGAAAATGTATAATTGTAAAGCAGAACAAAGATCCCACTGCTTGGAACCAACTCTGATCATTTAAGTGTGCCATAAAATCGGATTCTGCTCTCTAAGTATAAAAAACGCCCAGAATTACTGAAAACAAAGACAGCATATGTCATGGTTCTGTAATCAGGCACTGTCAACTGATTTGGATAAATGGGTTTAAAGGGGCTGTCCTCGAATGGATGTTAAAGTGTTGCATACTGATTGCCTGGTTATTTTTTTCCCCACTTACAAGTAAATCCATTGTCAAGATCAAGTGTGACTTTTTAATTGAAACAGTGCCGAGTCATATCTAGTGCTCTTGTGGAGTCACAGAAACCCCAGCGAATGCCAGTGGACCTAAAAAAAAGCAGGCGCATTGCATTAAGTGCATTTATCTTGGGGGCAAGACATGTCACGCGAGCTCCGACTTGGCCAGAGGGCACGCAGCACGGTGGAAGAGCACGCTGTCCTTTGGAGAGGACAGTAAAGCCTGACATCCTGTCCGCACAAGGGCATTAAGGATCCCACGACTTTGTTGAGTGAATAGGTCACCGTGTTCTCATGTCCCGTCCAAACAAAATGCCTTTAATATAAAAATCGCCTCCGTAAGGGCAACGACACGTTGTAAGCCAAGCATTGTAAGGTAAAACGACGGAGGCTTATTATACTGAACACAAAATAATATGTTGTGTCAATGGCGATAAGTATTGTAGCAATGTTGATAGACCGACAATACTCTTTCACATATCTGGCCCTCCACGTATGAAATAACACGTCACATTCAATACTGCTGTGATATAGTACAGGAGCTACTCGATACATCATACATTTCTCCACAACACGCCGCCGTCACGTGGGCCAACACCGTACCTAGCCCAGCATTTAATACTTGCAGGAAGGGCTCCTGATGCCCCCTCAATATCGGCTGGGCCCCTATAAGTTCAGTTTTCAGTTCATTCATTAGATATATCCCTGTGAGCCATGCGGCAAAAACATGAACAAGAAACATCTTAAAGTGACTACGCGTAACAGAAAAATCCAGTAAAAAACAGCAAAGTCTTCCAGAAAAAGCACCGTATATCAATGATGTGTGCAAAAATCCCAGTGGGATGCAAGTTAAACAATAACAACCATAAGACAATTTAAATTAAATGTATCAGTATTAATCTGTACTACTGCAAACAAATAAGGCCAAACCAAAACGTTTTCGAAATCACCAAAATAAAGCTATAAAAATAATGTAACAGTGATCATAGAACTGTGATTCAAATTTAACAATTAACGATATACATATACATAACATGTACGACCAACATTTGCAGCCATAGCTGGCAGCAAATATAACAGCAGGATTATCACAATTTTTCAATGCACCTTTAAAGATCAGCACACTAAAATCAAAACTCAAGATCATACTTTGCAGCGGTCATCCAGAGCGATACATTTGATTTCAGGCAACTGAATAGCAGTAGCAGCTAGGGGTGTACAACTCCTCGAGAGCAGTTTTGAGTGAAGCTCTCACAGGTAGTGATCAAGTTGCAGTTTATTGGCAATAGCATTCCAGACCCTGGGGGCATCAATAGCAAAAGCCCTTCCAGTATTTGTATGGCAATAAGGAATGTGAAGCTGTTAAATGAGCAAAGACCTTAGGTCACATTTGTTCTTCGAAACAGTGAGGAGATCCAGCAGGTAATCTCCGAATTTTTTTGTAAGTACATCGTGGATAAATAAGATCTGATGCACAAGCCGTCGATCATTAAGAGATGTTAAGTTTGACCTAATGTAGAGATCACAGTGGTGGGTCCTATATGGCCAGTTCAATGCAAATCTTAAGGCTGAGTGAGAAATTGAGTCAAGCTTCTTCAGTACAGTACTGGGGGCTGATTTTTATACGATGTCATAGTAATCAAGTAGAGTCAGTATGGTAGCTTTTATCAATTCCAAACGGAACATTGGGGGGAAGCAGTGCTTGTGTCGATACAGAAAAAACAATTTTTATTTTTGTCTTTATAACAAAATATAATCGATGTGATCTTCAAATTTCAGTTTTGAATCCAGGATGACCCCAAGATATTTATAGATCTCGACTTGTTCTATTTTATCATTATTTAAGGAATGTAATGAGGGAAAAATAACTTCCCGCTTTAGTCCTGGTGGGAAGCATAGCACCTTGGTTTTGGAGGTATTCAGGACTAGTTTAAGAGCAACTAGCTGATGTTGTAGTTTGTTGAAATCACCCTGGAGCTTGGCAATCACGTCATCTGGAGAGCGGCCAGCAGTAATCAATATCGTGTCATCTGTAATCAGTATCGTGTCATCAAAGTGAGGGGTTAAAATAATCCCACCCCCAGTGATTTCCTGGTCAAGCTGCTTCTGCAGCCTCAAGGGTACAAGCATCTGTGCACCCGGGGGAACTCTAACAGTTTCACGCACCAGGGCCTGAACTACAGCATTAGCCATTTAATCCAGTAGGGGACTCCAAAAATCTCAACCAAAGCCCCGACGGTAACTCCACACAACCCTGGTCAATCAAAATCCGGAGGCGCATTCTCTTAAAAAAATCGGTCCCCAATAAACATGGCACTGGCAATGAACTTGAAGTTAACACCAGGCCCGTGCATTCAATATCTCCAATCCGTCATAACACAGTGTGCCAATGCGGTGCATTGCCGGACCTCCGTGGCCAATAATCACGCACCGAAGTACCATCTTCGCACCCCATATCTCTATGGGGGGCGATGGCATGTGTACCCGACACTGACTGCAATGGAGATGCATGAGGTGGCTGTGTCGGCCAGGTGAGTGATGTATCACGACCTGCCTTTGGGTCCAGATGAGCAGAGGCCGGCACGGTGGAGGATGGCGAAGCCGAGAAAAACTGCCCCAAATCAGCACGGCAGCGCCTGGAGATGTGCCCCGGTAGGCCACATCTGAAACAGGTAACGGGACCACGCCATGGTGGAGGGAATGTCCCCCCCCCACTGGTCCCGTTGTCGTCCCGCGCGGGCTCCAACTCTCCGATGCACAGACCCGAGAAGACTCTCGGTGCTCCTGGTCACCCACTTCTCCTGGGAATCCAGCCCAGGCTGCCACCACCAGCACACCATCGCAGGTTACAATGGGCCTGGATGCATCGGGATACCTGAATCGAGAACAGGTCGTCTTCCTCTGTGGCCGGCAAAAAAAACGCTAATTTCTTGAGCCAGCGCCATCAGAGTATCTAGTCCCACCTGCTCCATCTTTGGGTACGCAGTCTGGGCCAGTGACAATAGTGTGCTGCGGAAGGCGAGGGGCGTCTCGGTTTCCCCCTGACTCCGCATCACGAATTTCTGCCGCGCGTTGGACGGCGGGTCAAAAATCTCTGCCAACTCTGCATATGCTTGCCGCAACATCGCCCTGTCCGCCTAGGGAATGGAAAAAAACGCCGCCAAGGAATCGTTTGTCTAGCATGGTGGAAAGAGCACGTAACGCCTCTGCGTCGGACCACCCAGTGAGTTAGCAAATGGTGGTGAAACGCCACCAAAAGGCCACCCAATCACCCCCCACAGCCAAAAATTCCTTAATTAACGGCAGCCGCTGCATGAGGGAAGACGCCCCAGGATTAGATGTCGGCAGCAGGTTAAATTCAGTGGGACTCTATTCCCACCCTTGGTCGGGAGTGACGGCGGAGTCGCCCATTTGCTGCCCCCGAGTCGCAGCCCCCTCCACTGGCTCTTCCTTACCCAGCTGCCCACCCGTGCCGTCACCGCGGAGAGCAGCTCCATGATGCGCGCAGAGTGCCCACAGCCCCTCTCTAGCCGGCGGTTCGGGATCGTCATCCTTCGCCCGCTGCCCCGCCAGAACCACCTCTCCGGGACCCCAACCGGGGTCCCGGCTGCCCAAGAACCCTCCTCACCATCGCCATCTTCGCTCGAGGACGTGCTGATGAGAGCAATCCTCTTCATGACTGTCGACATAGCCTATCTCCCCCCACCGGGTTCAAAGGGGGAAAAAAATCCTACAATAAAAACTGTAAAATAAAAAAAACAGATATTTTTTGTTAACTTCTGACACCAAATGTAGTGTACTAATTCAGATACACTAGTAGGCGGCGTTATCCCTCTTGTTTATTCCAGCTCTCACAGCCATACCGGGTTGGAACAGTCAAAATGCTTCCAGACCCACAGCTTGAAGAGGCGAAGACCACAACAACAGCAGCATGACGAGTTCCATTCCCAATGGCAGCAGCCCCAGCGTGGCCAGGCTCCGCCCTCAGCCACGTACCCTTCTGTATCCCTCAGAAGGCTCCGGGCTTGGCCCATGGGTCCACCTGGTAGAACGGGCTGCTACCCCTAATTCCATTGCCTACCAATCTCCCAGCGCCATGCGGAACAGCGACTCATTTAATGTCACTGCACTAGTATTGGGTAAATTTCCAAACGAAGTCAAACAATCTCCAAAACGATTTCGATTTCATTCAATATCAATTGTCATCACTAAAATTGCCCCTGAATACCCAAACGAAGATCATGATATTTTCTTAAAAAATAAATCTAGTTTCATTCCATTCACCTGTTACGGATATCAGAAGCAATATCATTGAATAAACAGAGTGCTTCAAAAACTTGAGTTTACTAATTGTTCAAAAAACTTACATTCTAACCCCATATTGATCACATCTAAAAGAATATAACAAAGACGTGTTTTTTATGCAGAAACAAACATTGTTTTCCCAATTGTGCCTGTTTAAGCCATCATTCTACCACTTGTTGACTACTGTGACACTGCTTAAAGATCAGCTACTAATGAAACACTAAAAAATGTAAACTGCTTATCATTCTGTTCTTCGATTTGCACTGGATGTACCAGACAGGACCCACCATTGTGACCTCTACTTAAAATACAATCTCACATCACTTTATGCATGAGGAAATCTACATTGGACCCTCTACATTCATAAAATCCTTATTGGTAAATCTTCACATAGCTAATTCATTTACCCCATTATCAAACCCAAGACACCTAAGATGTCCATCGAATTGCCTTTTAACCATCCCAAGAACAAGAATTGGAATACATCTTTTTGGTTCTTTCGGTAAAGTCACGTAGAAGGGAAATAATAAAATAATAAAAATAAAACAATAAAATAAAATAATTCTCACGACGTTTCAGCCACAACGCAAGCAGCCGTCCACAGGTGAAGAACAGGTCTGTCGGGAAGACAGCATCTGAATGAAACACCAGCAGGCTTGGAGCGTATATTTAAGCTGGGTTGGAGGGGGAAGAGCGCCTTGACAAAACAATTTGCATATCAAGAATAATTTTGCATATTTATGGGAAATGCAGATATGGAATTAGTCATTATTTGTTGAATTCGTAGGAGGTGGGCGGGGGGTTTCAAAGTCATAATATGCCCGTGCATTATGCAGGATTAGCAGTATCAAAGGGAGGGAGTAAGGTTAGCATTAATAAAGGGAAGGAATGTTAATAGTATGGAGCTGCAGCAACTAATATGCTTATAGACTATACATTGTGATATTACACTATGTATTATTCTACCCACCCTACTGTATACCACACTGCTGTATATTCACTATACAATTACGATACTATATATTACCTTATACATTGTATTAAACATTACACTTTTATACTATTTATTATTATACAATCTGCTATACACTATACCATTGACCATCGCGTGAAAGGTACTAAGAGGAAGCAACGAAATATGTCAATGGGAGAGTGGTGGTAGGAGACTTGCAGCGAAGCAAAGAATCCATTCCCTGCGGAGAATAAAATCTATATAGTCAATGCCAGTGAGTGGACTGCGGTCTGAAAGTCACCGTAAACGTGAACACAATCAGTTAAGATACGAAATGGTTTATTACGTCCTTCCAATGATTGCGGAGCCAGAATCCATCTTCTCGGTTGAAATTGTCTCTGTGTTTGTATATGTGGATCGCCTCATGAACGAATCTCTCATGGTAGCCAGATGGCTTGCAGAGAACCTCTGTCTTGGAGAAGTCAGAGGTGGTGTATAGCAATACAGTATATAATTTAATGTTGGGTTTGTCTATGGCAGTATATAGTACGGTGTAGACTCGTGTGATGTAAGAGAATAAAGTTTAGCTGGAAGCATATTATATATTGTAATGTATTACTTATTGTAAGTAGCTCAGCTTATTGGAGAGTATATTTAGTATACTGATGATACTATGTAGTTTATACTTTAGTTGTTTACGTGATGGTTTAGTTACTGCAGCTACATACTATTAACATTCCTTCCCTTTATTAATGTTACCCCTATCCCCTCCCTTTGATGCTGCTAATCCTGCATAATGCACGGGCATAATGACTTTAAACCCCTCGCCAAACCTCCTACGCATTTCACAAGTAGTACTAATCGCATATCTGCATTTCCCATAAACATGCTAAATTCCTCTTGATATGCAAATTATTTTGTCAAGGCGCTCTTCGCCCCTCCATCCCAGCTTAAATAGTCGCTCCAAGCCTGGGGCGTGTCATTCAGACTGTCTTCTCGACAGACCTGTTCTCCACCTGAGGACTGCTGCTTGCGTTGTGGCCGAAACGTCGTGAGAATTATTTTACTATGTTTTATTTTTATTATTTTATTATTTCCATTCTACGTGACTTTACCGAAAGAACCAAGAAGATGAATCCCTGCAGTCACGAAAGCTTTAAATCGAAATTTAATGCATCGATAGTTACATTTTAATGTGCAATTGTATTGAGGGACTGCGTTGTCTGGTCTAGGACTGTTTTTTTATGTTATTTTGCTGCATTACCCAAGCTTGGGAATTGGTGTACTTGTGCAATTTGAACTAATATACTTAATCGATTTTACGCATTTAACTTTCAGTGACTTGCTTACTTTTACTACACTTTGCACTCCAATCGTTTGTTTGTATTGTTTGTTATTGTAACAATCTGACCTGCTCCTACTGGACATCTGTGAAAAATAGCTTTTAAGCTCATCTGACTTTTCTAGGATAAATAAAGATTCTGGTTGCGATTCATTAAGAACGAGAGAGTACGAACAGGACACAATTCACCGATTCTTGGATCGATTAGTGACCCAAACACCGTGGAATTTCATAGAATTTCCAGAAGGGGAATAATTGTACATCTACGTTGTTTGAGATGTTTTGTTAAAAGTGTGTACGAGCAATTATACATATTGTACAATGTAAAGTGAAGTGATATTACCTTACAAAACTTGTTTTCCCAATAATAATGGCTTTACATGGTAATCTCTCACACATATGCAGATATTGTTTTCCCCCAGGTATAATGGAGTTGTGTGATTTCTTGAAAATCATTGATCGATTAACTTCCTCACCATAATATATTCAATTCCCGTAGTTCAATTCAATACAAGATAACGTCCAAATTTACGAATAGACTTGTACTTACAGTATACACTTGAATTTACGTCCGTAAATGTTAATAACAATTTCTTAATATGAAACGTTGCTTTCAAGATTAGCCACTAATTGCCATAAAGGTGGTAAATGAACAACTGTTCTTTCCAGGCTCAATCCACAACCATTTTTATTCTTGTAAGCTGCACTTTCCAAAACCCTCCGTTTATTTATTTTCCCGAACAAGAGCCCGATAGAGCGCGAACCTTAACAAGGGGGCACTGAAATCCCACGGACAGAAGCCCCGAACTCAGTGCCCATGGGTTAAGGGAAGGTGAGAAAAGCGGGCTCGCTGCCCTACTCGCGTAGAGACTGAGTGGAAACGGAGGGCAACCCCTCGATTTTTCAGAATCAGAACATGTATTTATACTGGAGGAATCCGATGAGCTATGGAGCTCTTTTTCACAAATGTCCAGTCAGGGCATGTAAGAACGTTATAAACAGTACAAAAACATGGTAGTTGTGCAAAGTACAAACAATGTAAACAAATCACCTAAATACATACAAATGAACCTAAACCATCCCCATCCTTTTTCGATTTAAGACGCTGTCTCCCCAACAGACCTGGTCTTCACGTGATGACGGCTGCTTGTGTTGTGGCTGAAACGTCGTGAGAATTATTGTATTATGTTTTATTTTATTATTTTTATTGTTTCCATTCTACGTGACTTTACCGAAAGAACCAAGAATATGCATCCCCATCCTACCAAGCAAAGCCTTTAAAATGTTCCTTCTTGTCAATACACCCTACACCACCGTTAGCGTCTACACTTGTTGGACCGTTCACCGCAATTGTTGCTGAATCTCTCGTTTTGCCATTTCTGCTGCCGCTGTTGTCATTTGTCATGTTTGTGGCAGAAAAAAGAGCAATCTAGCCTGGCGCAGAAAACCAACAACACATACACCGTGAGCCCGTCCAGCTTCCCGCAAGGAGTCGCCCGGGACAGCGGCATTCCCACGGTGACCCGCAGCGCGACCGCGGGCCCTCGGTCCGCCACGGCTGCCTCTGGCCCCACTGAGCCAAAGCCTGCCGAGCCGAAACCCGCGGAGCCCAAGAAGACGTACAACAGCGTGAGCAAGGTGGACAAGCTGTCCCGCATCCTCTTCCCCTTGCTGTTCGCCTCCTTCAACCTGGTCTATTGGGCCACCTACCTCAACAAGGTGCCCAAGATGAAAGGGGTGATCTTTCAAAACTGAGGGCAGGCTTGCCTGCCGTAGACCTGCGTTGCTAAAAGGCACGGCTCGACCGCGTAGCAAGCGGCGAGGTGAGTGGTGAGGCGGTGCGTCGGCACTCACCTCCGGAGCCAGTGGGGGGGGGGGGGGCGTGTGGGAGTCCCCCTCTTAACTTTGAAATTAAACTGACAGGTTTTTTGTTTGTTGTTAAGGCACTCGTGTTGTTTTGTAAGGAAGTTCGGCTTGCTTCACATTTTCTCATCTCACCATGGAGCTGTAATCTCGTAGGAAATACATGTGCTTCTTTTTTTACACGCAGCATTGTTTCATTTGTTCCAGTGGAACAAGTTGACGATTGCCAGTTGTAAGCCCTGGAACATCTTTACAATTGGACGGACTGAGGTTTTATGGACTTGACAACAATGTCAAGGACAACACCTCTGAGGCAAAACCTACGAGAGTAGGTTAAGTTTTCGTGGGATCTCATTTCAGAAATAATATTTATCAAGGTGATTACTATGCTTTTACATATTTGGTATATATTTTATTTAATGTCTTTGTGGTATAACCCTCTGTAGACTCGAATGAGCTACGGTTCCTTTCTCACGTCTCCTGCTGCGTGCGAGGCAACATATCTCTTTGGGCTTGGGGCATCCTAGCAAGCAGGGTTGCTGTGGGACACTGCTGGACGAGAAAATATGTAGGCAACTAAGTTAATGCAAATATCAACGTGTAACATAAAATGTCGCACAACTCTTTCCGGAAAAAAACAATCGATTGCATTCAACAAAGTGGCACCGTTTAACTTCAGCTTTTGATGGAGACCAGAATCGCCCGACATTCGGTTGACTCCTGCAGCCACTTTTGTCAGATTTCTTTTTAAATAGCTGCGTTTTCCAGACTTTAAATCCGGCTCTGCACATCATCCAATTACATTGCTCACAGCCGCAGGAGCCTTTGCAAGTTCGACGAGGGGATTTTTGTTCTTGTTTGATGACATGCAACGACCGATCTAGCCCCAAGCTTTAAGCCAACTTTTGCTCTCACGTTGAACTCTCCCGGTTCGGTAATACATTGGCTTTCAAGTGGATTCCCTTGTAGCACCACTGGAGATGTAGTCTGTTGACTCTCGTGTGCGCTGAGCTTGCTTGGGGATAGACTACTCATGGACGGCACCGTTTAGGTCCGCATAGACCGTCGGCAGACACGTTAACCCTTGCTATACATATACAGAACTCGCGAATAGTATTTAAAAATACTGTGGTCACACTGCATCTCTTCACTTTTATGCTGTCCCATGATGAACTTAAGTTCTGATACGAAGGGGTTAGGGTGAGGGATACTCGATCGAGACAACTGGGATGAGTTACAAATACCGCTCCTCGCCATTTGTGTACCACTCATAAGCGACAAAGGTAACGATCCAAAAGCATGAACCAAACACTTTTCTTTTACACATTATAAAAGCACTTACTGCAGCTAAAAACTACTGTATTTAATGTAGAATAGTCATTATATCTATATATAGGCATTTGTTGTATGTATTTGTGTATAACGAATTCAAATTTTGAGAATGAGATAATAAAATTCGTTTATGTACAAACTCAAACTTACAGAACTTTATTTTTAATAGTCACCCATGGTAATATCATCAGAAATAAGTGGCTAATGTGTAATAATGACATGGTGATGGATATGTTTTTTTACTATCTTGTTCTCAAAATGTTTTTACCGCCCGTCATACTCTATATGCAGTATACACATACAAAACAGGTACATGTTGACATACATACTCACATACACACAAGCATGCAGGTGTACAACGTGCACACCTGCATATATGTAATTTGTCTAACTAGAACATTGTTATATACGAGGTTCAATTAAAGTACTGTCATGCTTGCCAATAATGGGCTTATTTAAAATGTTTCTGCAATAAACTGGCTCCGATGTGTGAGCAGCTGCTCAGTGGGGTGTAGAGGTTCATGAATATGGGCTAATTTTCGGTAGGAAAGTGACCAAATAAATCTTTGAAAAGGCTTTTTTTTTAAGTACGCTTGGTACGACTCCAAAATTGACGTTAAACGACCTTAGCACATTAAAATGCTTCCATGTTCCTATATAATTCTTTGTTAGGATTTATGTTTAATTGATTTCAGTTCTTCATTGGAATGCATTCATTTTCATGGGGCTACCCTGTAGGATGTTCTCGGCGGAACAACATTAACTGTTGTTGGATCAACATTGTTACCGACAAACGATTATAACCACATGCCAGCGTTGACCCAACATTGTTGACATTAACTGGGTATTCTCCACTCTGATAGCAGTTATATTTTCTTCATGAAGATTTGGTTATTTCGCTATGCATCAAATGGGTAGTTATTCCGACCATGTCTCAGTCTGAGTGGAGAATTGGCCAGTGACTCTGATAGTGGCAGAGCTGGCGTGCGACCAGGTAGTGATGAGGCCATGCTCCGATCCCCCGGAATGCCGGATTGCCTGGAAAGACAAGCTCGCCAAATCCAGAATGGTTTGGGGGTCGATGTATCCCTTACTCATCAGTTAATAGAAATGAGGAGCAACATGACTTAATCATCTTGTGGGAAAGGAGGTTGCAGAGGGAGGGGACACGAGCAGGGCAAAGGAGAACATCGGTTTAAGAAGTCGGGTCAGGTGACGCTATTATTCTGACTTCCTGGTTCCATTCTGAGGTTGTGGTACAGTTTCAAATGAAACGTCGTATCTGTTTCAAATGTTTTTTGTGAGTATTGTTCTTCAGCTCACCAGTGTGAGCTGAAACAATGATATTTGGCGCGTTGAATATTCGTACAGTGCACGACAGTTTCATTTGTGTGGCTGTGTCAGGTCGGTGAAGGGTCTTGCGACATAAATCTGTTTGGATCGTTTACGCAGTGGCCTAAACCTATGGCAATTATGAATTACGCCCCATGTGTTAATGGAACGGCTGAACGAGGCAGGCGTGACGATGATTATGACGATGGTCCGGCGCTGCCTCTGCAACAGCTGCAGGGTCAGACAGAAGAGACTGATGGTGATGCGCACTATGGAGCCATTGTCGGTGACAGCTTCTTCCTTAAAACTTAAACTTTAGTGTGTGTGTAAATGAATGGAGCACAATTGGGGAGTGGTGGTGTTGCAGTTAGCGCATTGCGCTATGAACCCGATAAACAGAGTTTAACTCCCGCTTGCGACCAACACCAGTGACGATTATTTGAACTGGTCATTGGGCATCCCCTATGTCGACTCACTCTCAAATGAGTACCTAGTGCGGTGTGTAAACATCGCCACTGGAGAGACAAAAGCGGTCGGGCATGGTGCTGGCCACCCACCCCCTCATATACCATCCCAGCCTTCATAGGTGCTCGCTAACAGCACTTGCACCAGTCTGTTAAGGCTATACGGGGGATTTTAAAAATTGGTTTGGAGCATAAGTGCTCCTTATTTGGGCTCTTCAAACCCCCCTCCCAAACCGTATTGGCCAGCATTGCGAGAGTACGGTCGAATAACCCCCGGCGCGCGTGTGGCTCGAGGACGCCTCCGTCCAGCAGTGTATCGGCACAGCTGCACGTGATATACGCGGCGACAATGAAAAACCTCCATCCACAAATTATTATTGCCTCACGTTTCTGCAATCGTCTGCCGCAGCCATGTGAAGGGCCGCCGATGTGTGGGGCCGGCCTGCAGGGTGTGGAGTGTAGAGCACGGATTTCCCTCCATTGGTCCATCGCTTCGCCGACCGATTCTGCACTCTGCCACCTGGCTCGGCACATTCGTGGAACCATTCACACTTTTTGAAGAATCGTTCTGTAAAAGCACACATACACACACACACACTCCTGCCTGCCCATGGTGGTCACGTGTATATTTATCTGGGTCGTCAGGTTTTTGCCCTGCACATTGAGAAACATGTGTTTAGATGATTTGGCTGCTGCTATAAATGCCCACATATCATAAACCAGGTCGATGAGCTATCATGTATGACCAAATCGCCTCTGAAAAAATATATACCAGCTCAATGGGCTTCACATAGTAATATAATAGTAGTGACTTGCTTGGGAGTAATGAGTGGCCCTGTCACCGGTGCAATGTGAAATACCCTCCACTGTCTCACGAATTGAACAGTCCAGGAATTGGCATCCGTGTTCGGGCTGCAGGAACCGATTTGTACCGCGATCTGAAACCGGTCTTTGTGTGTTAAACGTCACTGCAGTAAATTGCAGTTTGGCTAGACCGAGGCTGGCTGAGAAATGTCTTTGTTTAAGATGATGACGACCCTAGCACCACCCCCTTTGTTCACTGGGACCATGGAAACACATCCAAATATTATGAAGGGACAATACAATTTGCTAATGAAACACATATAATACATCTCGTTAACATAGTAAAGTGTTTACACGTTTGCTGTCATGCTCACTAATTGGATTCTAGCAGACATCCGTTTTAATTGTAAATTCTCACAACGCTTTCATGCGGAAATGGTTTCACAGTGTGCCATGCTGATCGAGGTAGCGCGCGAGCACACACACGCAGATCTCAACTTGAGGAGGGCACTGCACACTTCCATCTCGCGAGGGTGGAGAGTTTAGAGAGAGTACCCTTGCCACTCAGACCATTGGCATGAGATCGACTTTGTACTTCATCATTGCCCCATACAGTGAGGGAAAAAAGTATTTGATCCCCTGCTGATTTTGTATGTTTGCCCACTGACAAAGAAATGATCAGTCTATAATTTTAATGGTAGGTTTATTTGAACAGTGAGAGACAAAAAAAAGAGACAAAAAAAAGTGAGAGACAGAATAACAAAAAAAATCCAGAAAAACGCATGTCCTAAATGTTATAAATTGATTTGCATTTTAATGAGGGAAATAAGTATTTGACCCGCTCTCAATCAGAAAGATGTCTGGCTCCCATGTGTCTATTATACAGGTAACGAGCTGAGATTAGGAGCACACTCTTAAAGGGAGTGCTCCTAATCTCAGCTTGTTACCTGTATAAAAGACACCTGTTCACAGAAGCAATCAATCAATCAGATTCCAAACTCTCCACCATGGTCAAGACCAAAGAGCTCTCCAAGGATGTCAGGGACAAGATTGTAGACCTACACAAGGCTGGAATGGGCTACAAGACCATCGCCAAGCAGCTTGGTGAGAAGGTGACAACAGTTCGTGCGATTATTCGCAAATGGAAGAAATACAAAAGAACTGTCAATCTCCCTCGGCCTGGGGCTCCATGCAAGATCTCACCTCGTGGAGTTGCAATGATCATGACAACGGTGAGGAATCAGCCCAGAACTACACGGGAGGATCTTGTCAATGATCTCAAGTTAGCTGGGACCATAGTCACCAAGAAAGCAGTTGGTAACACACTACGCCGTGAAGGACTGAAATCCTGCAGCGCACGCAAGGTCCCCCTGCTCAAGAAAGCACATATACATGCCCGTCTGAAGTTTTCCAATGAACATCTCAATGATTCAGAGGACAACTTGGTGAAAGTGTTGTGGTCAGATGAGACCAAAATGGAGCTCTTTGGCATCAACTCAACTCGCCGTGTTTGGAGGAAGAGGAATGCTGCCTATGACCCCAAGAACACCATCCCCACCGTCCAACGTGGATGTGGAAACATTATGCTTTGGGGGTGTTTTTCTGCTAAGGGGACAGGACAACTTCACCGCATCAAAGGGACGATGGACGGGACCATGTACCATCACATCTTGGGTGAGAACCTCCTTCCATCAGCCAGGGCATTGAAAATGGGGCGTGGATGGGTATTCCAGCATGACAATGACCCAAAACATACGGCCAAGGCAACAAAGGAGTGGCTCAAGAAGAAGCACATTAAGGTCCTGGAGTGACCTAGCCAGTCTCCAGACCTTAATCCCATAGAAAATCTGTGGAGGGAGCTAAAGGTTCGAGTTGCCAAACGTCAGCCTCGAAACTTTAATGACTTGGAGAAGATCTGCAAAGAGGAGTGGGACAAAATCCCTCCTGAGATGTGTGCAAACCTAGTGGCCAACTACAAGAAACGTCTGACCTCTGTGATTGCCAACAAGGGTTTTGCCACCAAGTACTAAGCCATGTTTTGCAGAGGGGTCAAATACTTATTTCCCTCATTAAAATGCAAATCAATTTATAACATTTTTGACATGCGTTTTTCTGGATTTTGTTGTTGTTATTCTGTCTCTCACTGTTCAAATAAACCTACCATTAAAATTATAGACTGATCATTTCTTTGTCAGTGGGCAAACGTACAAAATCAGCAGGGGATCAAATACTTTTTTTCCTCACTGTAATTTTGGTCGCGAATCACCGAAGAGTAAAAACCTTGTCCTTGTCTAACAGAGCTGTCTCCGATGTTGTCCTTCATCAAGAGGCCATGTATCACCGGGCCCTCACCTGGTTAAACACGAAATAGATTAATAATAGTGGGGGGGGGGGGGGGCGATTTGTTTGATCGCGTAAATATGAATGTGTCGTTAAACACGCCACCATCCAACAGCCAATGAGTAAGCTTTGTCACGTAAACAAACCATGCCAAGTCGTTTATAGTTCAGCACACTGGTGTGTTGGAGAGTAAACCCACAACATTTACATGCTGAGCGAGACACAAATTAGCATGTTTTGTTCATGTGACAAACCTGTTGGGTGGTGGCGGATTTAACGGTACATTTGTTGTGGCAGGACCTGCTTGTCCTGCATAGGCCTCGTCAGCCACCAGCGTGCCTGCAGAAGACGTGGATGTCCTTCCTAGATCTTCGTTCGCGAAGCCAAGCCATGATGTATTTACGCGATCTAACCCAAAAACCCCTATGTTATGGATAATATTGGTCGCGAAAGCCTACGTGTTAATCTGACGAAATAGATTGGGTACGTAATTGGCAACCCAAGTTCAACAAGTACAGTAACCCACATCCACCCATCGCTTCTCTGACATTGCTCTCGTTAAAACATTAAGTAAAACAAAGTGCAGAACTATATATTTTTTTGTAAGATGGGAATTCTGTTGGTTATGCACTGTACATAATTATGATGATAATGTGGTCCTAGACCCTAGCAGACAGGTTCAAACCCTGTTGGTACTGCTGTTGTTGCTTTCCCTTTCTTTCCCGTTAGCGTCGAGTGAAGCAATATCCGTGTGTGTGTGAGAGAGAGCGACAAAGGGCTTCTGCAACTGAGCAGCAACACTTCGTGATTCGCTTTTAGATGCTTTGCTGCACCAAGGTGTAAAAGTACATTGTTGGCATAAGGAGAGTCTATTTTTATTGCCGAGTGCTGTAAACTGGTACGGGAGATATACAAGTATTATATCCACATGGCAGCATGTTTCTGCGCACTATCCAGACCTGGCCAAGCTTCGTGTGTGGACACCCAGTTTTGTTTTGTCGTGTAACAAAAATAGGCTAGCTGATATTGCAAATCTTGTAACATTGTATTGCAATAAAATAATCTAGAGAGAAAACAAATATCACAATTTTTTACGTTAAATACGTGTACAGTAGTATGAGCAAATCTTGACTTAAAGCATCCGTGACTGTAGGAATTAATATTCTTGGGTTTTTCGGTAAAGTCACGTAGACAGGTTCAAAGAAAATAATCGATTATAACAGAAAACTACGACGTTTCGATCGCAACATAAGCGGTCGCCTTCAGGAAAAGGGGGGTTAGCTTCCAAGGGACATTGTTTCGAAGCGTTTGAAATGGGCGTAGCCCAAATGTCAGCAGCCAATGATAATGTAAGTGTTCCGCAGCGAGCCGGCAGTGGTTCGTTTTCCACCAATCAAAAGGCTGCCAGGTGAATATTTGCATGGTAAAGAGAGATTATCATACTTTGATTCTTTCTGGAAAGCCACGTAGGTATAAAATAGAAATCACGACTTTTCAGGCGCAACACAAGCGTCCGTCATCAGGTGGGAAAGCATGATCTGCTGCTGAAACGTCGTGATTTATTTTATACCTACGTGACTTTACCAAACTAACCAAAGAGTATGGAATCCTGCAGTCAGAAAAGCTTTAAATCAAGAGAAGGTGGTAGGATGGGAACATTGTTCATCAAGTCATCCATATATATAGACAGACAAAATTTCAACCAAGAAGATGGGTACAAACTGACCAATCATTGGAAGGACGTTATCAACCAGTTTAAGTCATAATTGGCGATGTTGTTCCCATCCTTCCGATGTTAGTTGTGCTTTACGCCCATTTCAAACTTGCGCTCTCAGTCACTTCACGCGCCGACCCCTTGGTTGTGGCTCTGCGATCATCCATTAGCATGCTACTATCTCTTTAACATGCTAATTTTCACCTGGCAGCTTTGATTTGTGCAAAACGAACCACTGCTGGGCTCGCTGCAGAACACTCACATTATCATTGGCTGCTGACATTTGGGCTACGCCCATTTCAAACCCTTAAAAACAGTGTCCCTTGGCAGCTAACCCCCCTTTTCCTGAAGACGACCGCTTGCGTTACGATCAAAACGTCGTAGTTCTGTTATTTTTGATAATTTTCTTTGAACCTATCGACATGACTTTACCAAAAGACCCAAGAATAGTAGGAGAAGTAGTTTTGTAAAAAAAAGAATGAGACCAGCATATAATCTTCCCACACTACTACTAACTACGCTTTCCATGTCTTGCCAGACCGCGGCTTATCTGTCAGTTCTTACACGGGGGAGAGGAGGGGGAAGCCGTTGGGCTGGGGAGGGAGGCACCGCCAGAGGCAGCAGCGAGGCAATGCAGTGGTGGGTTTGTGGATGGGTTCCTTCCCATCTGCTGCTTGTGATGGCCCCTGCTTGAGCAAGAGGGTCGCAGGCAGGCCCACCCAGGGGGTGGCCACACCCTAGCCCATCACTCCATCACTCCGCAAACAGCAAGATGACAGAGTGCGGTGCGCCTACGCCACTGTACGTTGTTTTATCTTGACTTCAAAGACTGCAATATGAGGAGACCGTTTGTGTTGCTGGAGGTCCCGCTGTCAGATTTTAAATGGAAACCGCATTGTATTGGTAACATTATACACTACAAGTGGAGTGGTGTATTCACACAGACACTTTTAGCTTTTCTCCTGGATGCTCCTCACACCAACACAACGCACCCTTGCTCTGAATTCCCTCTCTATAATCTGCTAGCCTATCACTCTTCTTTCACACCTCCACCCTCGTCCTTGCCTCCAGCGGGGGATCAGCCAACACTGCTTGGGAGGACGAGGTGTGGAGGGGGATGTCACAGGCTTCTTCTTCCCGGCTCTTGTCCTCTTCGTTCCTTCAGTTCCAACCAGCCACCCCGTGTTGCTCCACACACAACCTTATATCCCCCCTCCTCATTAAGGGTCCTCTGTTACCCCCCATTAAGCTGGTGCCTCAGCAGCGCCTCCTGCACGTGCTCTCTCTTTATTTTCATCTTCATCTCCCGCCTCTCTGGCGTCTACCCCGTGTTCCCATGCTTGTACCTGCTCGTCCTCAAATGCACCCGATGTTTGCAAACCCCGCGCGTTACGCCACTACACAAGTACAGACACCCAGATATGCTATTAAACGCAGTTAGTCTCAGTTGGCTTCAGCTCATTTTAAAATTAATTTATGCTAGACCAGCAGGAAAATGTAAAGATACTGTGCGTGGCTATTGCACTGCTTAGTTGTGATGTAACATTTTTCGTGATGTTTTTTTGTCATCGAGTTTGTTGTCATTTTATTCGTGTACACATGCAACATATATTTTTCATCATCTTTTAACTGCTGTATTATTAATTGAACTTGAGATTTTGCATGCCTTCTAAAGCTTGAAATACCTAATTTTTATAATTGTGTGTAAACAATTCTGCTGCTGCTGATAATTAGTGCTGATTAAGTCATGAATGTATGAATTTGTCCGAATGTGGCATCTCATTTTAGGAACGCATGAAGGTAATTTTAAGCCACATTTATGGCGTCTTCGGTCGTCATTTTCAGTCCCGGTAATCACCCCTGATAACAAAAGGTCTCCTGTAGTTAAAGGTTTAATGTTTTAAGTTCATGTCCGATCTCATTAAAGTATGGTTTTTAAATAGAGGACATTATTGCCCTTAGCAAGAGTAAATTAATTGCATTCTGTTGGTAACCATATGTAACTCACATCAAAATTGCTCGTTGAATGTATAATGTATACATGCATTCAGAATATGTATAAGTATACCTCTTTGGTATCTCCAATTATATATAATATACCTGTAATTATTCATCATTTAGGATCCTTACACTTGTGATATATGCATCACAAGTGCATGCTACGATGATGCTAGTGAAAAAGATTAGACAAACAAAATGTTACAGAACGAATGAGACAGACAATACCAACCAGATGGTACAAACCGGACAAGTAAGAACTGATTCTTAAATGAAATAAAAGCTTGAAATGTCATAATTCATAGAATCGTGGGGGGAATACATTGGTATGTGCATAGTAAATTAGTGTTTGAAAAATAATGGATATCTTCTTGGTTCTTTCAGTAAAGTCACGTAGAAGGAAAGTAATAAAATAATAAAAATAAAACATAATAAAATAATTCTCACGACGTTTCAGCCACCACGCAAGCAGCCGTCCTCAGGTGAAACCAGGTCTGTCGCCTCGACGTGACTTTACCGAAAGAACCAAGAAGATGAATACCTGCAGTCACGAAAGCTTTAAATCGAAAAAGAATGGAGATATAATAATTACGGAGCTTGCGTTAGCGTGAACAGGCACGTCTCGCTGAACCAGGGACACGTTCCACGAAAAATGCTCGTTAAGTGAAAACGCGTTAAATGATCGTCGTTTTCCAATTGACTCCGCGTTAAAGCCGAGTTACATTTCATCACACACCCCGCCAAAAAAAAATATCCACTCTTGAAGAACATTTTTTTAACGGAGATAATACAAATTCTGATTTAAAAACCAAATAAAAAGCCATCAAATGTAACGCTTGCCGCGCACAAAGAACAACCGTGCTTAAAGGCGCCTATACTCGGCGTCTGCAATTGCCAGAAACGTTGGGGACAAATCGGTCTACATTCAACATACAGTCCGTTCTTCTGTAACGTGTGTTTTCATGACGTGAATGGGATATAACGCGATGAATGCATGAGGTAACACATTTTTCGAATAGCGCTGGTTTGAATTGCATCCAACGCGATTGAGTGAACGGAACTACGTCATGCGAGTAGGAATAAGCGGCCGTTTTGCTGCCTCGGCGTAGCGTCGGAGGTGGCGGGATGCGACTGGATGCTATCCATGTGCCTCAGTCTTTGTTCAGCCTGCGTACGCATCTCTCACGTGTCATCGCGGACTGTGCTTTGCCCTTTATTACATATTATTTATTATAATGCAATGTTTCCATTACGCGGTCTTCAGGAACGCAACTACTACTGCGGTATAGGAGAAGACTGCAGCTCGTTATAGCGAATTCCTGTAGAAAGAACACTTGTTAAGCGAGGCATACCGTGTCAGTAAACGTTGAGAGCGTGAAGAATGGGCCCTGGTGCTCGTGCAATATTCTTCCCCGCAGATTTTCCTGACGAGAGCGTTGGGTAGCAGTCCGTCCACCTTTCTCGAGCACGTCTGGTCAACATGGAAGAGTAGATCGGATTTGTGCCCGGCAGAGAACGCTCCCATTGGAGGCCCCTTCTGTCAGCCGTGGCACATGTGTTAAAGTGGCCAATTGTGGCGGCACCCTTTCACAACTGCATATCAGACAGAAGAGGATTGAGCTACTGCATTAAAACTCCCTCTGCAAGTCGTACGAGCTGGATGGAGGGGGATGGGAGTAGGGGGGAATTCTGACATACTGCAAATAATGAAACAAATAATAGCTGCATTTACATGTGTTTTTCCATGTAATTGACATGTAAGCTCATTAAAACGTAGTCACAATTAGTTAAATATTTACAATGTAATGTTTGTAATGCGATGGCACTCAACTCACTGCTGTAACGTTTTCATCCACGTCGTGCCCACTCGTCGTGAAGCTGAGGAGAGGGAGGTTGATATTCTCGGGAAATGGAAGGCTGGGGAGATTCCCTTAAGGAACTTGAATACTTTATTTTATTTGTAAAATAAGTGCTAAAGTAGCAGAGAACAATACGAGTGCATGAGCAAAATACGTGGAAGAGCACGGATTCGCCGATTTCCGTACAACAGATAAGTATACAGCTTTAGCTTTGACGTGTGCCCTATCCCGACTGCACGCAGTCTCAGTATTGCATAAAGAGCATTTCAGTCGGAGCGTTGTTCATTTATTTCGAGTTGCCTTCCGGCTTTGAAGAGGTTTTTGTCCTCGACCATTTCAAATGGGCGCAACACCAGCAATCGGGGCATGAACTTCAGATTCATGATTACAACAAAAGTTGGAGACCAATTGATGCAGCCAACATCACGTGGGTCTCGAGGTTGATTTGGCTGATGGGCGAGTATGATGTAAAACAAAAAAACAGCGGTCATCGCAATTTGTGGCTACAGTTCATTAAATAATCCATAAACTAAAAACAAATATAACCAGTAAGGCTGTATAGCTTTTTCAGAAGCGACCAGGCCACGAAATGATAGCTCAAGAGGTGGCTTTATGACGTGGACATTTATTGCAGCCAAATACTCTGAACCGAAATTCTGAAATATCTAAATAAATATCTAAATCCTACAGATCATAATCCCAATCCCGTTATTAGCAGACCATAAAGAAAACATAATTATAATTTGTTATCCCTTATCAGCCATATTCCTACGTGAAGGAGTTTGTGTTAAACGGGTTTTTCCACTCGAAATAATTTGTCATGGTATTTTCAGCTTCATTCTACGATACAATGTCACTTGTCTTTGCATCCTCAGAGGGCACAGACGAATTCCAGCTCACTGCTCTTCTCGTGTGCAATTGTGCAAGGGCACCACCATATCTTGAGCAGGCAATGGTTGCCATCTAACAGCAAAAACTGGAAAGTATATGATGTACATGAGTACCAGAGTCCTACCCCATTCACTGTGCAACTTTGATCAAAATCCACAGAAAAAAGTGAATTATTATTAAGTTTCCATCCAGAAAACTTGTAATGCATACAGCACATCTCTAAATTTCATATACATATGGTCAAGATGTGCTGTTCAGAAAATAGATTAACTGTAAACATGCGAGATCTAATCTCTAGTAAACTCAGTCCATCATCGCTCAAGAGTTGGCTAAATGAGTACCACTTTGTGCCAAAGTCAACAATGGTGGTGCTATGGAGTGGATTGACCTGCTGGATTGGAATTTATTAATTTCCAGATCCTATTGATGGAGACGAGCACTACCTGACACGTACGGGGGGCAATTTGGCTTCCACAGCAGCCCCAGTGTGATAGTGGCGTGAGATGTGCATCTCACTGTCCACATGCACGGAATGTTTGTAGAGCAACACGGACTATGTAAGATGTTCGTCGCACTTTTCGTCCATGACATTGGAACAGAGTACCCGCAGTTGTCGCCGAGTCTCGTGATACCTGTGAGTCTGCAATGAGATTAGAACAGTGATCACAGGAATTGGGTCACAGATTGATTGAGACTATAGAATCCGTATCAGAATTGGTTGCCTTGAGGTTCCTCCTCTCTTTCCTCATATAACTGTCACCGTTTCCTCTTGCCTCCACTCACCGCAGCACTTCGCCGATGACCTACAGTAATGTGAGCTACTCAGGTCATAACTTCTGAGCCGAGTACAATCAAAACCACGCACGGCACATTGTGTGATGGTATTTATGTTCAAATAATCGGATCTCTGGGGTTGAGACCAACAACTACCCTAATCGCGTGGAGTTCCACTTCATAAAGCACCAACCCACCCATTACATCTACGATAATGGATTTAATTAAAAAAATTAACGTTGCAATTGTGTTTTCCTTTATCTGTGCGCATGCTTCTATTTAACATCGACAGAATAGGTGCATCGCCCATACTGTGAGAGTTAACAAAGCAGCAGACAGTGCCAAGTTCCACTAATACATGCAAATTTATGGATTTCATGACAGTTATCATTGCTTAACATTCCAGACCATTTAAATTTATAATATTCCTGTACAGTTTATCTTAAAAATGGCTCAGAATATGTATTTTATTTTGCTAAATGAGCTGTGCTGCAGATGCTAAGATGTTGGGCATGTTTATATTTCATTATTGGTTAACTGGAAAAGTTTTGGTAAATAAAAAAGACAGATTGTGAGCCTATATCTGATGGTAGGCAAATAAACAGAATGCACCGTTGTAAGCTGGCATGCGCTGTTGTTGTTAATCGTTGTGGAAACAAGAGTGGAAATATACGATGTACAGAATGAAACATTTAGCTGAATTAAATTAGTATGCATATCGTGCATATGCTTTTCATTATCTTGTAGCTATTGTATGCCATCCACTTTTACCTTGTTAATCTACTGATATTGATCATCGTACATTTTAAACAATTACATTGCCCATGTACATTTGTATAAAAAAAAAAAATTTAATATTAAGAGTGGAAAAGCACCAGAATGGAACTCTCTTTTCACTCTTTATTTACAACAAAATACTGAGCAAACGATTACAAAATCAGCATGAGCACAGTGTCACGTTTGTGTGTGTTTGTTTGTTGGTCCAATTCAGCGAGGTTTCTCTTCATTTCAAAAGGGGCCCAACTTTCCACGTTTTCCCCCCACTACCTTTGCAGCAGTGGTTCTTAACCTTAACTGCAGCCTCGTAATCATTGAAATATGTATCATGTTAATACATACATAGGGTTTGATGAAACAAAGTAGTTGTACGTATGTGTCCATGCTAAATTTGTGTATTTGATTATTTATATTATAAAAAAAATCTGCCCATGTCTCGCATATTCAGAAAGGGCATCTCGCACCCCCAGGGGGTCCGTGCATCACAGGTTAAGAAGAACCACTGCTGTAGAAACATGCTTACATCACTCCGTGAAACATTCGATCGGGCATCTTATTTGCTGGTGATTTTCACTTCGTGAAAAGTGTCAGTCAGCCTAGACGGGGCAGGTGTGGCGAGAGAGCACCCACGTGCGTGCACTGCCGCGTGGACATCGTTTACTACGTGTACAAGTACTTAATTTAATTAGTGTACAAATACTTAATTCAAATGTTGTTTTGGACGCTTTACTTTCAACTCATACCGACCCAAAATCTAGCATAACTAATGAGCAAATGCGTGTTCTCATCTGTGGGCACTGGCGATTGCTGTATTGTAGGGCATAAGTGATTTCCGTTTGAAATGCAGATTCGAATTGCTAGTCCATATTCAAGTACTGTAACCCGTTTCATGTCATCACATACGCATACCACCTATTTGTTGGTATTTTTTCCAAAACCGTATCCAAATTGTGCCATTGGCATCATAGGAGACAAAGAACCCAACCTCCAGTTATTAAACGGTCCATGGAAGTATAAATCACAAAACTAGTTCCGAGATCCTTTGAGTGACCTTATATCCAGACTAGGTACAGAATTTCCCCTTTCCTCCATCTCACTGCAGAGTAATTCATGTTACACAAGTCAAAAAGAACATGTTTAATTCTCGAAGCTGTAATTTACCAAATTGAAATTACGAATTTAAACTGATGTTTTTTGCAGTATAGTCTTTGGCGACTGGGCTGATACCTTCGACTCTCCGCGCCTGAGAAGCTGGTATAATTACGAGCAGCTTGCCCAAATATGAATCCGTGGCCTCAATGGAGGCAGATCAGTGCTCTGACCTCCGAGTTACGCCCACAGCCCCCACTACAGACATAGGATTAAAAAGTCACGATTCTAAAATCGGTCAGGTCCCCACCACATCTGTGAGATCATAATCCCATTCTATATTACTCACCACCGTACACAGGGGATGCACCGAGATTATTTCATTGGTTCATGTGCCTGGAGAACATTATGTAGTCAATTGTCTTTGGCGCAATTTAGTAGTACACATCTATTGCACACAGGTGAATACCATTCCCTCCTAGGTGTTGTTCTTCCAAAGTTAGAGGGTGAACAAAAGGGCTAATACCATGTATGTGTAGAGTAATAATTCAGAGACAATAGTAGGAGGCACTCTCTCTTGTTTATTCCGGCCTTCACATCTATAGTGGATAACTACATACCGGGTTAGAACAGCCAACATGCTTCCAGACCCACAGCTTGAAAAGGTGAAAACCACGACGACGACAAGAGCACGACAAGTTCCACTCCAGATGGCAGCAGCACTGACTGTGAGTCCGAGCTCGCCTTTTATCCTCCCCAGCGTGGCCAAGCTCCGCCCTCGGCCCCGCACCCCTCTGGATCGACCAGAAGGCTCCGTGCCTCGCCCACAGGTCCAACTGGGAGAACGGGCTGGTACCCCCAATCCCATTGTGTACCAATCTCCCAGCGCCACACGCTCCAGTGACGAATTCAATGCCACTAGCTATGTTTGAGGCCCTGTGTTTAAGAAAGAATAGCAGTTTCTCAAGTGTATCGAGTTTACTGGTCTCAGTCTGGTCACCAGACTACAAAAATGACATAGCGACATTCTTAATTTGGCTTAGAAATTAATTTAAGCCAATTTTAGGGCACACAGCGAATCATCTCTGATCGTGCAGTGCAGCGTCGTGGGTTATTATTGTTGTAATGGCACTTGCTTACCCAGAAAAGATTAACGGAGTCCCATCTCCCCTTCAGGAGAGTCCTGTTAAGTTTCCACAGTAGGGGCGACAATTGATATGCATTTACCAATAAATAAATGTGTCACTTTAACTGAGACTACGACGCTGTGCACACAATGGGCCTAACCCTTCTTTGAATGACGTCACGGGATCTTTAACGTCCAATGTGCGAAGCAGACGGCGCGTGGTGTTTTTGTGGTTTCATACCACTCGCATCAGTGGCTAAAGAAGCCTCCCGGAGATAGAACCGCAGAACCATCTCCAACAAGCGACGCACGTGCTACCACTCGGCAATGTGGTATACCACTGGGGCAATGCCACTTCCCTGCGTTGCGATAAAGAGAAATTCGTGGAATGTGGCAGCAGGCCCGACTCCCTCCTTCGTGTCGCCACTTTTTTAATGTGGCTCCAACCACGCTGGAAGGGGATGTTCGCGGATTTTCTGTCGTATCCCGTTTGTTGGAATCTCCCGGTGTGGGTTTTGCCCCCCCCTCCCCCCATGTTGTTGCAGTACAACAATTAAACAAAAGATAGGCTCACGAAGCACACTGGGCACAGACCTATGATGTCACGTTTAGGTGCTATAAACCACCATCTGACCACTCTCTCTCGGAGGTGTAGGGAACACAGAGCCAGTCTGGGTTGGGTGCAAACTCTCACACATGCAAACAGTAGCATCTCGAGACCAGCAAGTAGAGTGGGTTGATTGTCAAGGTGTAGGGAGGGAGGCCTGGAGTGGGGGGCTAGACCCCTCCCCCACTCAATATGGGCTGGCAAAATTAAAATATTTGTATTTCCACCCAAGCTACATTTGTAATATGTGACGTTGTACCCGCAAACTTGTGTCTCCATAGTTTCTAGATAAGCGATTATCGTTTTCCTCTCTATAAAGCCAGATTGTGTCTGATATGAATAGTATTCATGAAACTGATTTTTTTTATCCAGTCCCCCTGTGGCCCTGCTTTACAAGTGTCCGGGCTGCAGGGGGTGGGGAGGCTGCCAGCTCAGTGCTCTCTATCTCCAGTCATGACCTTCCAATAACGGCACCATGGTGAACTCACCGCTGTTTTATCGCCGAGTCTACTCTCAGCTGAATGGGTATTTTAGCGCCTGAAATGTCCCACGTAGAACACTCATCTAAACGGATTGCACAGGCTAGCTTTACGATTTATCAAAATGTCTTGCATACGTAAAAGGGGGGAGGGGGGGGACCGTCGTCGCTCTTCCAAACCTTCTTCCGAAACCCAGACGCCACAGTGGCGAGATGTTATCTCCCTCACCTGGTGCACAGGGGGGCTTAGGTTCGATTCCGAACCTGACAACCTGTATATTTGGATGATGAAAAAAATATAGGCTTTACCCTTTCTGACAATTAAACAGGTGTTGACATATTCATACACCAACATATATTACCGGAAAGGCTAAAGCCTATTCTTATTGTTTTCATCAATTTCATACTGCCAAAAGCTCCCATAGATATGTATATTTGGAGTTTGCATGTCTCTCTCCCTGTAGTCGCATGGAATTTTCTACGGGTCCTCTGGTTTTTCAGTCCACATTTAAAAGCACGCTTTTAGATTATTTCGCTGCTATACCTTTCCACGTGATATGAAAATTAGCTAAGATACAGTGAGGGAAAAAAGTATTTGATCCCTTGATGATTTTGTACGTTTGCCCACTGACAAAGAAATGATCAGTCTATAATTTTAATGGTAGGTTTATTTGAACAGTGAGAGACAGAATAACAACAAAATCCAGAAAAACGCATGTCAAAAATGTTATGAATTGATTTGCATTTTAAATGAGGGAAATAAGTATTTGACCCTTCTGCAAAACATGACTTAGTACTTGGCGGCAAAACCCTTGTTGGCAATCACAAAGGTCAGACGTTTCTTGTAGTTGGCCACCAGGTTTGCACACATCTCAGGAGGGATTTTGTCCCACTCCTCTTTGCAGATCTTCTCCAAGTCATTAAGGTTTCGAGGCTGACGTTTGGCAACTGGAAACCTTCAGCTCCCTCCACAGATTTTTCTATGGGATTAAGGTCTGGAGACTGGCTAGGTCACTCCAGGACCTTAATGTGCTTCTTCTTGAACCAATCCTTTGTTGCCTTGGCCGTATGTTTTGGGTCATTGTCATGCTGGAATACCCATCCACGACCCATTTTCAATGCCCTGGCTGATGGAAGGAGGTTCTCACCCAAGATTTAAAGGTACATGGCCCCGTCCATCGTCTCTTTGATGCGGTGATATTGTCCTGTTCCCTTAGCAGAAAAACACCCCCAAAGCATAATGTTTCCACCTCCATGTTTGACGGTGGGGATGGTGTTATTGGGGTCATAGGCAGCATTCCTCCAACCTCCAAACACGGCGAGTTGAGTTGATGCCAAAGAGCTCCATTTTGGTCTCATCTGACCACAACACTTTCACCCAGTTGTCCTCTGAATCATTCAGATGTTCATTGGCAAACTTCAGACGGGCATGTATATGTTCTTTCTTGAGCAGGGGGACCTTGTGGGCGCTGCAGGATTTCAGTCCTTCACGGCGTAGTGTGTTACCAACTGTTTTCTTGGTGACAATGGTCCCAGCTAACTTGAGATCATTGACAAGATCCTCCCGTGTAGTTCTGGGCTGATTCCTCACCGTTCTCATGATCATTGCAACTCCACGATGTGAGATCTTGCATGGAGCCCCAGGCCGAGGGAGATTGACAGTTATTTTGTGTTTCTTCCATTTGGAAATAATCGCACCAACTGTTGTCACCTTCTCACCAAGCTGCTTGGCGATGGTCTTGTAGCCCATTCTAGCCTTGTGTAGGTCTACAATCTTGTCCCTGACATCCTTGGATAGCTCTTTGGTCGTTGCCATGGTGGAGAGTTTGGAATCTGATTGATTGATTGCTTCTGTGAACAGGTGTCTTTTATACAGGTAACAAGCTGAGATTAGGAGCACTCCCTTTAAGAGTGTGCTCCTAATCTCAGCTCGTTACCTGTATAATAGACACCTGGGAGCCAGAAATCTTTCCGATTGAGAGCGGGTCAAATACTTATTTCCCTCATTAAAATGCAAATCAATTTATAACGTTTTTGACATGCGTTTTTCTGGATTTTGTTGTTGTTATTCTGTCTCTCATTGTTCAAATAAACCTACCATTAAAATTATAGACTGATCATTTCTTTGTCAGTGGGCAAACGTACAAAATCAGCAGGGGATCAAATACTTTTTTCCCTCACTGTATATGTGGCCAGGTCGCTTCTGAAAGATTGCTATATAGCTCAGTGGGCTTTTCTTACCTGGTAAAATAAAATAAAATAGTTTTACGTTAGGTGGCATACGCTGAACAAAAAACATCCACGTCTTTCGTTGTCATCACTCGGGATTATCAAATAGTCCATTTTTTTTATTCCAAATTTGTGTTAAAATAATTATATTGGGGGGATATATGTATGTTTTCCTGCAGTTAAACAATTTGCATGATTAGCTTTGGTGTGAGCACACGTCACTTAATCTTGAAAATGGGGTTGGTGGATCGCATCGACATGGAGCCATGAAGTGGAGGACGCACGCCCACACCTGCAAGGCAACCACGGTACTTGAAGTGGTCGATAGTGTCGCCACAATGCAGTGTAGTCTTCTGGTATGTCTGCGTTAGTTGCAATGCCATTTTTCAGTAGGGTTCTGCATCTGATGTTTTGTCCAATTGCTTCTTTGTTTGAATACTTTGTTGTCATCTGGGAGGGAAACACGAGCGCTCGGAGAAAAGCAGTGATGTAGATGCGAGGATCACAGTCACGTTTTGCAAAGACAGGACCGTGACCTGGCTGTTGTAGTGCCTACTACAGGCACCTCCTTATCTGCAGATAGGGGCCCTGCAACGGCTTCATCTCGGGTTGTCACCTGCCCAGGTTTAAGAGACAGTCTAAGAATCGGCATTATAGTTCGGGTGGTATGTTGCAAGTCTTGTATTGATTTTTTTTACGGAAGACGGCACAGGTTTGAGAGTGGACCTAGGCTGACTGAGAAATATATCTGTGTTTGGTTTACAGTGGAAAATGTGGCGACCCTGATTTGCATGCCGTTTGAGTGTCGACCCGTTCGTACGTGTCGATACATTCCACACATTCTCTCGTCCTCCCACACTAAAAAATCTATGGCCATTGGTTCAATATGATAAGCAGGAACCTCTTGAAAATGAGTCTATAAACTCAGCGTTTCACTCTTTAAAAATAAAGCAAAGTCACGAATGTTTGAAGGGCTCAGTACTATTTGTATAGGTTTGAGGTGCTCATGATGAACAGATTTTCATGGTCAGCCCAAACCCGAACGGTGACTGAACATACAAAGGCATGCAACAAAGACGATCACTGCATCTCGCACCTTCAGATGCGCTTCTGGGGACGTCTGGAACGCTTTTCCTTCCGACATTATGAAGCTGCTAGAGCTATGCACTCATAAATTTAGATTGAAAACGTATTTCTTTAAAACTGATTTTTGTGTTGAGTTGTCCTTTTCCCACACCTCCGATTAGCAAGGTTGGCGACATGGTGGGTGCGAAAAGAGGATCAACATACATTCACACATAGGGCTCAAAATAGTTAGCTCAGAAATGTATACTTGTGGAGTGAGACATGATAGCCACGTGAACATTAATAGCTTCACGTGTACGTTGTAATAAATTGACAGCTGAGAGCGCGAGGCACGCGAATGGTCTTCACAATCAACTTCCCGCGTTGCACCGCCCTGACTCTCTGTCGCGCCACCTACGCGTTCAGTGTGGGAGCTGTTTCCAAGCACGGTGCTCCCCGTTCCTGAAGTGATTCATGAGGTGGGGGGCCGATGCATGTAAAGGTAACATCATTCAAGCATTGAATTTAGCAAATTCCACGAATATAATTCAATCTACACCCTAACCGGGAGTAGTTACTTAATGCAATTTTTTGTATGTCTTATTGGCTTATACTCATTATTTACATTTTTGATTCGTTTTAAAATTACAAGGGTGTTGTTTGTGCATTTTTATGATCATTTCGAGTGTTTTATTTAATTATGCCACTTGAAACATTGTTCTGGCTTTATTGTCGTCGTACCTGGTGATGCAAATTTACAGGACAATTTTTTTTTTAGCTTGCGAAAATAGTTTCCCATCGTGTTAGTGAATTGGCACCTGTTTCCAAATAAAAGGGAATTTATTTCTTTGCTTCGTCCAAATTATGGATTCGGTGGGAAATGCGATTCAGAATTAAACACAAAGAATAGGTGGTTGTTGAAATGCGGCCTCTCTAGGTTCACAATTATAATGATATCTTCATGCTGATGGCTTTCATGATCATAAACACGTAATCCAATGTATGCAGCTGCCATATGATGTACGACTCGTCTGTTTCATGTAAAACATCTTATGCAAGGCTACTTGTAAAATACAATATTGTAATTTTAGCACTCATGCGTCAATGTTAAAGCTTCTTGCCATGGTGTAACATGCATCGGCGTAGAGCCGTGTTAACTGTTCAGCATATATCTTTTTTGGCAAGAATAATTTGGAACACATTTTTTTTGCTTTAATTTACACTTACAAGATGGTAGAAACACTACTTTAAAACACGGCGAGAAAATACATGCAAGTATTAGTTCTAGAAAAATAACAGACTACATATACATGATAGGCAGAACTGAGTGGGCTCCGTATTGGATGCAAAGAGTTTAAGAGACAATATATGACGTCATAGCTATTGCTTGTAACTTTAATTATGGAGTATTAATAAATGTTGATATTTAAATCGCTCTCATGTTTGCTCTTTTTTGACACATGTGAAACAATGGAGTATCCTCCACAATTATTGAATCCCTCAAAAGTGATGCTCATTTGATGAACCTGAGAGGTTTGATGGAATGATATTACTATTGAGTATAATTTTAACTCAACTAAGTGCAGCATTCACAAGAGATCCAGACACATGCCGTGCATTGCCTTGTTGCTGTGAGTTGTTGTTGCAGCAACACAGATGGGACCCATACATCAAACCTGCATGACGTGAGGGGTTTACGGGCGGTGATGCAGCCCAGCGGTAGCTCAGTTTCGAATGCGGCAGGCTGCCCTGGTTAATGCTACGGGTATATTAACCGTGGAATAATATGTGCCACTTGCTACACAGTGGACGTTAAGATCCTGTGACATCGTTCAAATGGAATAGGCCATCGTGTATCGGCATCATGGTCCAAATTTGGAAAAATGAGAACATTTTCCCGCAAATTACTCAATTGGGATTATATGCAGAAAACATTTCCCCCCTCCTGTGAAACTAATGCAGACTACATCCGTGAAACATTACACCTTCGTGATAGCCTTGCGCTATAAGAATGGTCCAAATACTAAATGTACTGGATTGTTATAGCGCCAGTGGCGAGATGTTAACGACCTCGCCTGGTATGCAGGAGGTCGTGGGTTAGATCCCCATCCTCACACCCGTATATTTGGAGTTTGCATGTTCTCCTTGTTGATTTTCTCCAGGTCCTCCGGTTTTTCCCTCCACCTTTGGAAACATGCGTTTATAATATTTGGCTGCTATAAATGTCAATAATGTAAGTCACTTCATTGAGCTATCATTTGTGCTTCTGAAAAAGAGATACATAGCTCAGTGGGCCTTACCTGGTGAAATAAAAAGTATCGTATAGTTATGATAAAGGAGTGTAAAATGGCCATTGAAACAGTTATATGTTAGGGATGCAGAGAAGTGTGGTAACTCGAGAGTGATATGTTTATCCATCAACCCATAGAAGCTGTTTGCCAAAGAAAAAAACTATTCTGAATATGAACACATCATTTGAATTGTGCTCATCTGCATAGAGAAGAGAATGTCATGATCAAAAATGTACTGTTTGACAGTGAACACAGGGCACGTGTGTAAACAGGAGTGCCGCACTGCGCAGTGGCACGGGGTAACCATTGTGATGAGATCGAGGGACAAAAGAGCAGGAACTTTTTTGCGACATGACTAGCCACGGGCAGAGGTCTGGGAATTCTACCTTCTTGAAGCTAGGGGTGAACCACCGAGGAGACGAGAGGCTTTGGGACCACACTGCCACCAGGGGTTTGCAGCAGGGACCTCTTGCCAAGTCCGTCCGTGGAAAACGTCCTGTGAGGAGTGCAGCCAAGGCTGCAGAGGTCGCCGGGAACAGAGTGGGCTACACTCGCACATCACATCCACGTATAGTGGGTTAAATTCAGGCACACACTGGACTTTGGAGGCAACACTATTAGCTGAACACAACGGGTAACTCTTAACATTAACAGGATAACGACATAGGGTGGTAACCACCGTTCCTAACTTAGCTAACACACGGGGATACTACATTACTGGACCGAAGACCAAGGATCGTGGATGGTGGCTTCATCCCAGAGTTGACCCAGCAGAACAGCACAGAACAGCGCAGCTCTCTATCCACACCCCGCTTATAACCACTCTGGCATGGCCGGCTCCGCTCCAGGCCACGCCCCCTTTCCCGATCCTTCAGGAAGGCCCGAACCCCAACCACGTGACTCCCCTGGGGCCCCTGGCTCCCCTTTATCCGATCACGTGTCCTGTTGGCTTCACGCAGAGTGTCACGGCCCGACACGACCCCCGTGACACATGCCTACAGCCCCAATAACGAGCCAATACAGTAGTGTCGTTCTACTATACTACACACGCAAGGTGACTGTGTCAGCCCCCAGCTGCCAAACATACAGCAGTCCCTCGCCAACCGTGGGGGTTAAGGTTCCTGGTAGGCAAATCCGCGGTTGGTAAAGTACAGGGACCTATGGGAAATATGGGGTTAGGGGAACCAACGGCCACGGTCAGACTCGTCATTGCTTAACTTAGTTGCCTGTTTCTACATTAAAAACACGAATAAAATACAGTGCATTACACAAAAATATAATACAACATAAATAAGCATTACATTTACTTAACATAGCTTTAATATTAAGGGTATAATTAAGATTACCATGATTAGAATTACCATGATTATGGCGATGATGACAATGACCATGACAATGAAATGATGGAGGATGAGCTGGTTAGAAGGAGGAGGGTCTCAGCCCACCCTCCCTTTTTCTCCGGGTCATCAATGACAGATGAGTGGGCAGGCAAGTTGATAGGCGAGGAGGCAGGCACAGTGGCGCTGCTGGCTGGATCAGCACCACTGATCCAGCCAGCAGCAGTTAAGGTTGCGTGGCATATAGGACACTTTAGCAGGTTTACAAGCACCACCGCAGTCTGTACCCCGCAACAATGCAGACGGACAGAGGTGATAAGCTATGACGCAGCACCATGGGTGCTGCTGTGGCGTGGAGGAGAACCGCGACCCCGTTGAATGTGTAAATGCGTGTTGTGCGCCTGTGCCCTGGATACTCAACATTTCCTAGGCTGCGTTTGGTAAATTGGTATACAGATGTAGTGAGTCAAACTGAGTCGCAGACGTTATTCTTTAGAGGCAACATATTTATTTAACATCAACACGTTAACATAAAGGGGTAGCTGCCCCTTTACCAGATACAGGCTAGGGTGGTGACCACCCAGCTAACTACACTATACGTAGAAGTTACAGCTACGAAGGGACGGACCCTCACTCGGGTCTCCGACCACGTGTTGATCCCTCGTAGGACGTAGCGCTTCCAGCTTGTCGAATGCAGCGACTCCGGTCCCTCCCAGGGACCCACCTTATATCCTCCCGGGTCAGGGCCGCTCTGCCCTTGGCCCTGCCCGCCTTCAAGCATTCTAGCTCCCTTGATCCCCCTCGAGAGCTCTCCCTGAACACGTAATCACCCCTAGCCCTCCACCTGGGGCCTTCTCTGTGGACACTCCAGATCACGTGTCTACGGTGTCAACCAGAGTGCTATGGCCCGGGGCAACCCTGCCCCTGGGCTGACATGCTCCCCCCTTGTGGGAGCCCGCACTACACGCTATTCGTGGTGCCTGAGCTATTCCAGTGCTCACCAAGCCCCACTAAGGCTGGTACTACACCCGCCTACGGGGTGTACGCAATGACGGTGCATCGCACGCAGTGCTATGCTAGAGCCGGCATCACACAGCAACCCACCCGGTGCTGTCCGCGATGTAGGGACATTGCGCGCAATGGCCCTCCCGGGCTGGCACCATACAGTGACATCCCCGATGCCACTACACAGATAATAAACCGTGTATACATGAATTCTGCCGTTGGAAAGTTTGCGGTTGGTGAAGGATTGCTGTACTTATTTAGACAAAAATGTAACTACTTCTATTTTACCAGGTAAGGCCTACTGAGTGATATAGCTATGTTTATAAGTGACCTGACCACAAATGATAGCTCAACGAAGTGGCTTATCATATGGGAATTTCTAGCATCCAAAAACTCTAAAACACATGTTTCTAAATGAGAAAAATCCACGCTAACACAGGGAGAGAGACGTGCAAACTGGAAATATACAGCAGGCGTCAGGGTCGGGATCGAACTTATGACCTCCTGTATACCAGGCGAGATAATTAAACATCTTGCCACCGTGGCGCCCCAGACTAGCCTTTGCGCGTTGTGTTTCACCTGTGCTGGAAATAAAGCACTGTGGAGATGTAATTTTAAGGTTGTAATGTGTATAGTTGTCTTGTCTCACGGCAGATGTGGGGCGTGTGTAAAACAGGAATTTCCTGTTTTTGGATGCTGGGGATGGTCACGTGACCAGGAAGTTGCGATTTTAGATTTTCCAGTGAACCACGCGGCGTCGGCCATTACGCACATAATTTAAGATGGCGGAACACATCACGTCCCAGTGAAGCCACAGCCGCAATTGTCCATTGTGGGAGCTTAAGAAGCATTGTCTGTAAGTTCGTTTATGTTCTTATAATATCGGCAATGCTAATTGGTGTTTTTACCCTTCAATCTGGCAACAAAACTGACACCTTTTTTACAAGGAGTCATGTTTACA
>CM025611.2:11408631-11422789 GCA_014621495.2 Entosphenus tridentatus | reverse complement strand
CTGGTACAGATACAATGGGAGGCTGATCGATGCCCGGGTGCGGTCAAGGGATGGCTCCCTATTGCTCAACCACGTTACGTATGCCGATGAGCTGCTAATTGCTGCTCACACGGCGGAGGAGTTCGAAGTGCTGCTGCTGAACCTGGAGCTTGCCACCAAGAGGTGGGGCCTTACCATCAGCCCCACCAAAACTAAGCACCTGCCTGGGTATTTTCTACCATCGGACACTCCACCCCCACAACTTCCAATTGGTGATAGGGCAGTTGTGGAGACAGTGGAGAGTTTCCCATACCTTGCCAGTGTGCTAATGACCGGCTCCGGTTTAGCAGCAGAGATCTCACTCTGAAACAGTCGAGCCACATTATCTTTTCATTGCTTGCGTAACACTGTGTGGAAGCTACCTGGTCTATCACTCCGCATGAAGCTTCAGGTCTTCTCGGCCACGGTCATTCCCTCCCTTCTCTATGCTTGCGCCCCCCTAATGGAACATCTTCGCCAGTTACAAACATTTAGGATGGCCTGCCTACGATCCATCCTGGATTTTACCAGGCTGCATTGTGTGGTGAGGAGCTCACAAATCCTTGAACGATGTGGACAAAGTCCCATCGGTGAGCTCCTCCGCCAGGTAATGCTGCGTTGCCTGAACCATGTAGCCCGCATGGCCAGACACCGCATGCCTAAACATATTTTGTTTGGCCGGATCGAGGGGGCTCAACGGCCCGGCACGGGCTAGACAAGACATGGAGTGATGTGGTACAGGAGGACATGGAGCTGAGTCGACTTGCCGATGACTGGAACCAGCCATGTCAAGATCGGCCTCTGTGGAGGAGCCTCCTGAAGGACGCTACTGGGCAGTTGGAGGCATTCGCCCTCCAACAACAACGGCGTGCCTAATGCACAGCAAGTTGCCACAGTAGGGGGCACAGGTGGTGCATCAGCCAGTCGTCTCAGTCAGTCGACCTGTGCCATCTGGGTCTGCCCCGTGATTTCCTGCCAGCGGGCGTTCGACACTTTACGTGGCCTCAAGGTGCACATAGCCTGGTACAAGCGTTCTGGTGATGTCACCGCCACTTACTGGCGAATGGCGGTTGATGTTGTTCAGTCTGTGTATGTATGTGTGAGTCGATATGTGTGTGTAACTCTATGTTTGTGTGTCAGTCGATTTGTGTGTGTAACTACATGTGTGTCTGCCTTTTTCGCCCCGGCAACGCCGGGTACTCACCGCTAGTCACTTCTAAATCTTCTGTAGTCATTTTTGTATTACCTTCGTGTAAATACATATTCATATTGATTCATATGTTGTTTTTTCTGACTTTATGTGAACGAAAAACACAAATTCGCCCATTTTCTAATTGAAAATAAATACATTTCAAAATATGACTGTCCTGGTCAGTTTGTGGGGAATAATAGTCATTTTCTATACTTTTTAGGCATGAGCAATTGCAAAATAACACTACCCAGGAACATAAATTGTGTTACATAGTGTTATATATACATCGAGATATTCCTTATATCATGGCGAGTCTTGATTGCCTGCCCACAAGCAGCCAATCATAAATCTGTTGTACCACCAGTTTTGCAGAAAATGACATCCAAAAGACTGGGATCCTGAAGTCGATGACAACCTACCTCTACTGGGCTGCAACTGTCTATCAATTAAGAGCAGGAAATTGTTTTCAAACCACAAATGTACCGGAGGGGTTGGTAAAACTTTGGGGCAAGGAAATTATGCGGCACAAGCAGTTTTTAAATCCCCACTGCATTGCTCGATACAATTAGAATTGACTAGGGACGGGGAACCTATGGTCATTTACCAGGTGGTAGTGGGGCACCTGGCCTGTAATAGAGCACTGTGAAGGCAATGATTGGTGGCTCACACGCACTTAGGAAAATTCCTGCCCAAGGGCGTCAGTCTACATATCCTGGCTTGCCACGAGATGGCAATATAACAAGTGTGGACTAATCTCCATCTGTTTCATCTGCATGGGATAAAGTTATGCACCCCCCCCCCCGCCACCCCTCCCCCCTCCTCCCCCCATCGCATGCGTGGGGTTTCTCCGGGTGTTCCAGTTTCCTCCCACATGCATAAACAGTCAATAATTGGCCAATAACACCTAAATAAAAACATATTCATGGCTTGGCTTCGCGAACGAAGATCTAGGAAGGACATCCACGTCTTCTGCAGGCTCGCTGGTGGCTGACGAGGCCTATGCGGGACAGTGAGGTCCTGCCACAACGGCTGCAAGTATAGGTCTGATCTGGGATGGGTGCTGAGGGGTCACGGTTCTTCCTCCTTCTCCTTTTGTCCTCCATACAGGCCCTGCGGGTATCTTCGAAGAAGGAGGTGGCCTGGTGGACTGTGTGCCGCCAGGAGTTGCGATCAGCTGCTTGTGTTGCCCACTGACGGCGATCGATGCAGCAAGCAGTGAGGGACTTCTTCAGGGAGTCTTTGTATCGCTTTCGTGGTGCCCCTATGGTGCGAAAGCCAGTTCCCCATACAGCACAATCTTAGGTAGGCGGTGATTCTCCATCCTGGCGATGTGCCCTGTGGATGACTGCAGAGCTCAGGAAAGGAAGCCAGGATCACAGCCAGGCTCAGTGCCTGGCTTCTTACGTTTCCTGAGTCGCTATCTCTTTGAGAGCGAGCGGATATTGTACCCGTTAATTGGGGAGCCCATGGGAAACCCATGCAGAACAGGGGGAGAACGTCCAAAATACACACGTTAAATACAACCGAGATAAAATTGAACCCAGGCCCTTCTTGTTGCCCCTGCAGTTGGGGAAAATGGCGGTAACGATGTTTATAGGCTACTGATGACAATACATAACTTTTGCTGCTTCATTTCTGCTCTTGGCGGAATCGTTCAGAATTATTTTTTGATGACTGAAAAAGATACATTTCATGCACCAGCAAATTAATTTCTTGTCAGCATCTTCATAATCAATCTCATTATTATCATCCACCTGTTCATGATGGTAATAGTGAGGATGCCGCAGCTGACGATATATGTTGGTGTGTATGTTTTTATTCACCAAAGGCTTGTACGTATGTAAAACTTTGCTTACAACATATGTAGACCAAACCGTGTAAATAAGAGGTGCGTTTTCACAAATATCCTGGGAAGAAAATCGTTCAATCCACTAACCCCCAATATCTTCCGGCCCCCCAAACGTCCTGATTTATCAACTCCCATCTCATCATGAGTCTCCATCCGCTGCCTTCAGAGTAATGGACTACAGGTGCGCACCAGCCAACTGCTGTGAGGCTATGTACCTGCTCAACACGAATAATAAATGCTCTGATACGTATATTGTCTTTTTACTGTTCGCCTTTTGGCGTTTTCTGGTGAGATTAGGCCATAAAGAAGGATGTCTTTGGTGTCAGCCAATCAGTTTCAAAGGCAATGCATATATTATCAGATAATTTTTGTTTGCATGTTCACACAAAGAAATTGTTAATACAGTACTTCATTCTTTGCAAAAGGTATCTATTTGGTGTTTGAATATATGTTTTCCCCAAAAGTATTTGATTAATAAGACGACTCAGGTACACAACGCAGATCATATGAAAGGAGCTTGACACTAGCACAAACACATTACGGAATACAGTGAAATGGAACCCTGTTTAAGCCGCATGTTTCAATAAACTCTACAACCCCTGGTGTCTTCCTAAGCTCTGTGGGAGAAAAAAAATAAAGGGGGCGGGGCGGCAAGAGGGGGGAGTGCCTAAATGCCCTAATGAATACACTTAAGAAGCAATACCCACTGGAAGAGAGGTCGTGAAGTGGTTGTATATTTGGTGGTAAGCTTCCTCCCTGCTCCTTAGTTTTGCACTTAGACGCTCTAGATCGGCAGTGTTTGAACATGTTAACAAATGTTTTATTCTGTGTAAAGTTGGGAGCGGCTGGGGAGGGGGGTACCAGGACAAGTGCCACTGACGTTGAATGTGGCCGAGCAGTAGAACCACGTGCTGTGGCCATCGTCAGACATGACCCCCCGCCAGCTCAGCGGTGTGTCTATTTCGATTTAAAGCTTTCGTGACTGCAGGGATTCATCTTCTTGGTTCTTTCGGTAAAGTCACGTAGAAGGGAAGTAATAAAATAATAAAAATAAAACATAATAAAATAAAATAATTTATTATGTTTTATTTTTAAAATAAAATAATTTATTATGTTTTATTTTTATTATTTTATTACTTCCCTTCTACGTGACTTTACCGAAAGAACCAAGAAGATGAGTCTATGCAGTCACGAAAGCTTTAAATCGAAATAGACACACTAAAGTAATGTGAAAAAAAAAATTACGTAATATCCAGTCCCAACCGAATTTTATTATTTTTATTCTGATCTTGGTCAATAATTAATAAAGGTGAAACATATTACATCGTTCAGAACGTTTTATTATGAAGCCCAGCATGCCAATGAGAAACTTTTTTACGAACATTTGCGAGCGACACTCGCCGTATTCGTTATGTATTTCCCCATGTATGTGTGGGTATGTGTGTTTGGTGAGCACGGTCATTTATTGGAAATACAATCTTATGCTATCTTACATGCAACTGTTGGTCAACAGAGTTTGTTTTCGTGATTTTTTATGAGCTGGAAATAACATAAGTGGGATGTGGGCATCAGGTTCTATCGATTAAAGACAAAGATCCCCGGTATAACCTTAACAGACTATTGGGGCAAGTGCTGTTCGCGAGCACCTTTGAAGGCCGGCTCGGCACACGAGGGGATGGGTGGCCAGCACAACGTCCTGCCACTTTTGTCTTCGAAGTTGTAATGTTTATGCACCGTACCAGGTACTCAGATCAGGCCGAGTCGACCTCGAGAAGGCCCAGGACCAGTTCAAATATTCGCCACTTTTATTGGTAGCGAGCGAGAATCTAAGTCGGGTAGCTGAGTTTGTAGCGCAGTGCACTAACCACTGCGCCACTGCCCTCCATCGATCACACACACAGACACGAGCACATGATAAGTGTTTGTGTGAGACTTGGCTTTTTTGCCGATGGTGAGCCTTCAACCTCCAAGTCACCAACTTACTCCAACGGCACTTTCGCGACAATCCACTAACCCTCGCCTTCCAACAACTGGATGTGCACCAAAACCCTGTGACCCAATCGAACTTGGGTCACGAGGTTCGTAGCACTGATGAAGACATTGCTCCACGGCTCCTCGTATACACACATAATATCAAACGTAGTGGATTGACGAAGGGCTTCCCATGCCTCGTCAGTCATGGAGGTAGTTGGACCATACTTGACGAAGGGCTTCCCATGCCTTGTCAGTCATGGAGTTAGTTGGACCATACTTCACCACACCACTCAGTGTGGGTCGGTGAATTGAGTCGAGCAGAAACAATTCACTTGGTGCTGATCTTAGCAGTGTTGGGAATCTTAACGGAGGTCACATGAGTTAAATCAAGATGACAATATAATACAGGATAACAATATGGGAATTCAACAATAGGATACACATTTACATAATGGTCCCTGTCTAAGGAAGGGGGAATGTTGTATCACTGGCTAAAGGTCTTCAATGGAGATGAGCACCATCGTAATTTTACCATTTGTCTGTAAAAAAAAAAATTGTACAGTTGTTTTCTCTCTTTTAATGAACATTGCGAGTGCTACATCAAATGTTGTAAAAGTGCCAGCAAAACAATAATGGACAAAATAATGTACTCCCAATTAGATAATCTACGTGCTCTACTTGACAAAACACCTCATTGTTGGAGTAGGCAGGCCACGTCCTCAGATTTTTCAAAGAACGATGCCAAAACGTTGTGCTTTAACCACATCTGCTGACTCAACACTAAAGAATGCCAGCAGTATTGGACTTTGCTCCGATAAAACTAACACGACCCCCATCAATACTGGCATTCAATGACGGTGGCTTTAGCAATCACTCGCCCGATGTTGCGTTGACTGATGCTGTGCGCTGCGGGATGCCGAGTGTATGTTTTATCTGGGAAGGCGAGACGCCTCTGGATCCATATGTAACGGATGGCCTCACACTCCGACTGAGACTCACAAAATTTTCCTGTCTTGCCGCCTTTCAAGGGGCGGATCACAGCCACATGGCATCCAAACAAGGTTGTGCAAAGACGCAATTTCAGTCCTTCGCTGCATTTAACCATCGGTGTCCTACACAGACACGTGGTTAGATCCTCCGTAGAACCTTAAAACAAGTTGTTGGTGTACAGCACACGAGTGGGTGTGTGGCCAACAACACGGCGGGCCGCCTTTGTCTCCCAAATGCTCATATTTAAACACCATGCAATGTACTCATTTAAGGCTGAAAACAAATATAATGCTTGCCTGCCACGAACCTTTCCCTCAATTAATCATCCAGGAACTGCCCAAAAAGTAAATTTGCTGAAAAATGTTACGATACAAGTTAGCCATGGGCAGACAGGGAGGCGACAGTGATAAAGCTTGGGCCAGGCAGCAACAACACCCTGGGTTCAAATCCCGACTCCGGTGCCTTTTTGTAAGGAGTTTGTAGTTCGTTCTGCAAGGGTTTCCCCCTGCGTTCTCCGGTTTCCTCCCATAGCTAAAAAAGCACACCACATGACTGGCATTGACCAAAACATGACAAAGCTGGGAAGCTACCTGCAAAGCATTTCATGAGAAATCCAAAGAGAACAACATCCCCCCTCTACTATGAAAACTCGGCAGGACTCAACTGAAAATGTCTTGAAACTCAGTGAGGATGCCCTGGGTAAACACTTATTAGTATAGGAGCAACAATACTAATGATAATTGAAATAATATAAACCTTAATAGACTGACCCTCAAAGTCATCTCTATTTGAGAAACGATTTCTCTAATTCACCATCATTGGTTTTGGGGCCTAGAGTTTCTTCAACATTTTTGTCCGCCCATAGACGCAGCTCCCAGGGTCTACAGCGGGGGCAAGCTGTGGATCCCATGTCTCCACAGAAGGTGGAGGCCGGGTTGCCTGGTGGTGGTGATGGTGGAGGGGTTGTGGTGGTGGTTGCTGAGGAGATGGAATGTATCAGGAGCCCGTGATCACAAACCACTCTTTAATCCCATTAAACAATGAATTGCAGCGCCTCACCTATTACCATCCTTAAGGGAAAGAATGGTGATCTGATCTCAGACCCCCAGTACTGGTCTGCTAGTTTTCAGAGCATTTCTATGAGGTCTTGGTGGAGGGAAATTCCTTCAGCCCAGACAACATCATAGGGCAAGGTGGCGATGACACTGCTGGGGCTACGGTGCATCAAATATTGTCATTAATCGCCACCCCTTGTGAGTAGTTGGCTGAGGTGCCATCTGTGGAGAAAATATGAGGGGGCGATCTGGAGTTTGAGGCATGGAAAAGCACCAGACAGAGATGATCTCCCAAGTGAAATGCTGACGGAGGGTGGCGTCTGTGTGCAGACTGGCCTACATGACGTCATCAGAACTCTCTGGACCACAGGGCGGGTTCCGCAGGTTTGGAAGGATGCCTGGTGGCCCCCGTTTTTAAGAAGGGGGACCGCACAAATTGTAACAACTACAGGGGCATCTCCCTCAGTGTGCGGAGTAAGGTTTTGGCAAGGATTATTCAACATCGCCTTGCCAGGCATGCTTGCGGTGCCCGAATGTCGTTTCAGACCAGGGCAGTCCTGCATGGACACAATATTCTCTGTCGGACTGCTACAGGAAAGGTGTAGGGAATTCCAACAAGATCTACGTCTTTGCTTTATTGACCTGGTCAAAGACTATTATACCATCAACAGTTCAGGATTCTGGGCTGTTCTTTGTGTTTTCGGAGTGATTAAGGGCATTCATGATGGTGGGCAGGCCCGGGTAAAGCTAGGTGGCCGGGAGTCAGAACCATTTCCTGTTCACCTTAGTGTGTGACAGGGATATCCCCTGGCTCCAACATCATTTAACATCATTTTCAACCACATAGTTCAATAAGCTTTCCATGGCTGTACCAGAGGAGTGTCCATCTGGTACAGATACAATGGGAGGATTGTTAATGCCTGGGTGCGGTCGAGGAATTGCTTTTTATTGGTCAACCATGTTATGTATGCTGATGATCTGGCAATTGCTGCTCATTTAGAGGATCCGTTGGAGGCGCTGCTACTGAACCTGGAGCATGCTACTAAGAGGTGAGGTTTTACCATCAGCCCCACCAAAACTAAGCACCTGCCTCGGTATTTTGTGCCATCAAACACTCCATGCTCTCAACTCGTCATTGGTGATGCAGAAGTTGTGGAGACAATTGAGAGTTTACAATACCTGGGCAGTGTGCTTATGATCAACTCCGGTTTGACAGCAGAAGCCTCACTCCGAATCAATTGGGCGGCATTATCTTTTCATTGGCTGCGTGGAACATCTGCACCAGTTAGAAACATTCAGGCTAACATGCCTACAATCCATCCTGGGTTTAACCAGGCTGGATTGTGTGAGGAGCTCACAAATCATTGAAAGATCTGGACACATTCCCACTAGTGAGCTGCTCCGGCAAGTAAGGCTGCATTGTCTGGGTCATGTAGCCCATATGCCCAGCCACCACATGCACAAGCAGCTTCTGTTTGGCCAGATAGAGATAAATGGGCACGATATGGGCTGGGAAAAAGTTGGAGTTGATGCGGTACGGGAGCATGTGGAGCTGAGTGGACTTGCCTATGGCCGGTACCAGCGGTGTCAAGATCACCCACGATGGAGGAGGCTCGTCAAGGACACTACTTTGGCAGTTGGAGGCAGTCGCCCTCCAAAGGATAGCAGAGAAGTGATGATGCTCACAACAACAAGCGGAGTGTCGGGTGGCTAAAATGCAGCAACTTGGCACAGTAGTGGTCACAGCTGGTACATCTGCCAGTCATATCAGTCAACCCATGGCACATGGGTTAGTCCCGTGAACTCCTGCCAGCAGCGAGCCTTCGGCACTTCATGTGGCTTGAAAGTGCACCTGGCCTGGCATAGGCGCCAGTGTGATGTCACTGCCACTTAGTCGCGAATAGCGGTTGTTGTTGTTGGAGGGAGCGTGGTCCAAGAGCTGCCATACAAGCCTCTCCGCTGTCCCCAGCTGTGCCACTCGCTGTGCCCACTGCCTATTCCCTGCCACCTCATGCCGGATGGGAAGACGTCAATGGTACTGCATGCCCACGATTTGCAGACAGTGGGGGACGAGGCTTAAATAGGCCATTTAATCTGCCACCGAGGGGTGAGAAGTGTTGCACAAAAGGCCCCTGTAGAAATGTCTCTGAAGCAGACTATAATCATGGTCACGTGATATCCCCCTCCCCCTTTATCTCATTTGTTAAAATTAGCATTGAGTTCATGCTCACTTCTCACTTAAAGACCGAGGCTCGTGAGCAAAAATTTCCAAACTCTTATGCAGGGGCAAATACTATTCCAAAGGGCAACCACTCTTGTTTTCCCCACGAAGCGGTACTCATTTTAACCATCCCCAACGAGATGATGGGCTGAGTCAACCCCCCCCCCCCCCCGCCTTCAATCACGATTTGGTTGATTGCAACCCTGTGCAAGTTCTATATACGTGTCAAGGATGTCCGAGTCATCCTCAATACTCGTACCACACAGACACACAATCTCCGCACTCAACATAGCACACACAAATTACACACACGAGAATACATTAGACGGGGGTCAAGGGTTAACGGGCACTGACGTCACACACAGCACGCGAGACAGAGATGTGGATTAGGAAGTGTGTTGGAGATAGAGGGTTTAAAAGGGGCTGTAAAACGCGTGTTCGAGATTGGTTTTCAGGAACGAGTGTGACTGTGGTTTTAAGAATAAAGAAGTGCTTAACCAGTCTCCAACTCCTATTCATCTGGTGGCAGCAGTGGGATGTCTCGCCTCAGCCTACGCAAGATCACAAGGGTGGAGACTTAGCCAGAAGACGCTTGAGGTGCCCGGGACGAGAATTGCTCAGAAACAGAACCAGCCGGGATTGTCAGCTACGGTCCACGGCCGTTCAGACTCAGGCGAGTGCCGACACCTCGGACACCCGGCCAAAACCATCCACCCCATGTTCACCCCATCATGCATCTCATTCCTCCGGGGCAGCGGTTAGGATTCCCGCTGCCGGTCCGGGTCCGTGGCTGAACATGGTTAATAAATGGCATCGTTTGGCCAGTAGGGTGGTGGCAGCCATGGCTGGGACGTCCGTGTTGGTAGGCTCAGTGGCAGGGGTTAGCGTCCACGTGTTGGTTGATACGGGTGCATCGGCCGGCATTATATCTCTGTGCATCTTTGACTTATTCTATGGTTCTTTTGGTAAAGTCACGTAGATAGAAAAGTAATAACAATAAAATAATAAAAATGAAAATGAAAATTAAATGAATAAAAATAGCATGACGTTTCGATCGCAACACAAGCGTTCATCATCAGGAACTGGAAGGTTAGCCTCTGAGGGCAAGCTGTTTATAAAGATTTAGAGATGGGCGGGGCAGCTATTGTTAATGTAGGAGAGGTCTCCGACACCGGCAGTAGGTCTACACCAATCAAAGAGCAGTTTATAAAGATTCAGCCCCGGGGGGGGGGGCAGCTAATGTTAATGTAGGAGAGTTCTCCAAGTCTTTGGAGGGACAGCATCGTCTCACGCCAGTTCAGGCAAGGTACATAGCCACGAATGGGGGAAGTATGGGGATCATAGGTCAAGTGGTAGTGCCGGTCCGCATTGGGGAGCTGGAGGTAAGGGCACCGGTACTGGTCTCCAGTGTGCGCACGGTTCCCTGCTTGCTGGACATGGACGAAAGCTGTGTCAAAACCCCATCGTATGGGGGGGGGGGGGGGGCGCGTGTTTTTTTTGCGTCCAGACAGGGAATGCGCCGTTTGGGCTTACGGTCTCAATTCCGCCTGGTGCGCAGGCCTTGGTGCCACTTCGATATTGCACTCCGCTTGTCACTTCCCGGTCAGATGCGCCGCTCATCGTCTTCGCGGTGCCGTCGGTGGTTGGTCGCCATTGCTTAGCAACCGCCGACACGCTCGTGCGCAGGAATCAGCCACTGTTCCTGCAGGTCCTTAACATGGCTGACACACCCATTACAGTTCAGGAAGGGACCTTGTTTGCAAATGTCAGTCCCATGCATTCGGACCCTGAAGTGCAGACCGTCAACAATGTGCATTTGGATGGTCCGTTGGTCGGCACAGAGGATATGTCATAGATAGACACGCTCCTGGCGCAGAACACCGATCTGTCAGCAAAGGCATTGGAGGAGCTCAGGACTTTGATGTACGACTTCACATGCGTGTTCAATAAGGGTCCCTACGATGTTGGTCACACGACGCTGATGAAGCACCACATTTATATGGGCGATGCGCCACCCATTCGGCAGAATGCCTATAGGATGGGTCCTAGCAAGAAGGAGCATGTGTGGTGGGCATAGCAGGAGATGATGGAGTCTGACATCATCTCGCCATCTACGAGTCCGTGGGGGGTGCCGGTTGTATTGGTTAAGAAATCGGATAGATCCTTGCGGTTTTGTATAGACTTCTGGCGGCCGAACAAAGTGACCTTGGCGGACGCCTACCCGCTCCCGCGCATAGATGACTCATTGGATGCGCTCGCAGGAGCAAAAATTATCTCCACACTAGAGCTATCTGGACGATATAATCGTATTCGCTTGCACATTCGTGATGCCAACCTCAAGTTAAAACCCTCCAAGTGTCATCTGGTTCACTCCTCCGTAAAATATTTGGGTCATGTTGTTAATGTGTCGGGGGTCACTACAGATCCTGACAAAATGGCGTGCGTCCATGATTGGCCAACACCCACATCCATGTCTGAAGTCCGCAGATTTGTGGGGATTGTATCCTATTACCACCATTTTGTCGATAACTTTGCTACCACCATCGCTAAGCCCTTGCATGTGCTTACGGCGAACGGGCAGTCGCTTCATTGGGGCCAGGACGAGATCGACACGTTCTCGACACTGCGCCAGCGTCTGATGGAAGCGCTGCCCTTATCATAACCCAATTTTTCGATTCCCTTCCTGCTGGTTTCAGATGCTAGCGACGTGGGCATCGGGGCCATTCTCTCCCAGTTTCAGGAGGGTTAGAGAGGTTGTCGCAGGCCGAGCAGCGGTATTGCATTACGTGCCACGAGCTGCTTGTCATTGTCCACTTTGTTCAGCAGTTTTGGCCCTACCTGTATGGCCGCGACTTCACCGTTTGGATGGAATATGTGGAATTTCACTACTCACTCCGCATTGACCAAGCGACTGGTCAGATGGCCCGATGGTTGGAGCGGATGAAAGAGTATACGTATAGAGTGGTGAATTGGAAAGGAATCGGGCATACGAATGCCGATGCATTGTCCTGGCTGTCAGCCCCCCCTAAAGTGTTCCTGGGGCGACGGAACTGCGCACTGTAGACCGCCTGCCGCGGCGCAACCTGAGATCGTGTCTGCGGATGGACCAGGGCAGAAACTTTTCCTCCAAGTTTTGCAGGAGGTGTGTGACATGCTGGATGTGAAGAAGGTGAAGACATCCCATTACCACCCACAACGGGCGGGATGGTCGAAACGCTTTAACCGCACAATCTCGGGTATGCTGTGTCACTTGGTGAATGACCAGCAGAAGGACTGGGTTTTGCACATCCCCGGGGTTTTTACAGCCTATCGCTCGGCGCTGCATGCATGAACGGAATATTCACCCTTCTTCTTGATGTACGAACGCGTGCCGAGCTCTCTGATTGAGGCACAGTTCCGTCCTGTCTCATTGCGGTTGGGAGATTGGCCAGCTACGTTCCGCCACTTACTCAAGTATTTGCGCGAGCCTCGCAAGGCAGCCTCGGCAGCATCCGCAAGCTATGAACGAGCGCTTGCGGGCTACGCCGCTGGTCGCGAATCCCTTTGCAGTGGGTGACCTGGCTTGGCTGCACTGCCCACAGGTACTGGTACGTACATATGCGAAACTGCACCGGTCCTGGCTGGGCCCGGTCACAGTGGTGCAAGTATTGCAGTTGGGCAAATGTAGGTGGTGTCACGTTGCCTAATCAGGAGGGCTGACGGTTGGAGTGTATCGAGTTGTGCTGGTGTTCAACCACTTAGAGTCCTGGCTGTTAGGGACGTTTACTTTTAATTTCTCTCTGAGCTAACACCGACCACCCCAAGCAGATGAGTTACAGCCATGGAGCAGGCTACCGCAAAAAAACATCAACCGAATAAGAATCAATACAAGATAAAATTTGAAGCTTTCGTGACTGCAAGGATTCATACTCTATGTTTTTTTTGGTAAAGTCACGTAGGTAAATAAATAAATAAAACAACTACATTTTATCACGACATTTTGGGCGCAACACAAGCGTCCGTCATCGGGTGGGAAAGCATGCCAAAGAGTAATACAAGATCACCCACACACACACACATCCACTCACACCTAAAGTCCCTACCGCTTCCCCGAGACACACACCGAAGTTTTTTTGGGGGGAAAGGGGGGTCGTCCACCTCTCCTACGCAACTCTGCTTCAGAGTTCCCGCGATCCTCCTCCAGGGTTTCCACCTCCCCTATGCAACTCTGCTTCACAGCTCGCCCAGCCACTCCTGCTGCCGCCGCCACCACCACCACTGCCGCTGCTTCTGAGTTGCGCCTACACTGCCGATTCGGGCACGCCTTTTATAGGGCTGAGCAGCCTATTGTTCGGTTCCTGGGCCATCCCGTGAAATGTCCGATTATAAATAGCCTACATTTCCGAGACCTGGTTGGCGTGTTCTCCACCAAAACCCTTTCCCACACCGGTCTGACCACACTCTCCAGCTCACGGGGTAGGCTTTCAGCACTGTGCCACAATGCCTCCCTCAACTCTCCCTTGCATAGTGCGCTCAAGCATCCTTAAACAGGTGGGGGACCCAGTCTCGCGTCGACTCAGGAAATCCGCCCCTACATTCCTCACATTCTTTGACAACTCTCACCCTGCAATTATATGGCTGTTTGTACAAGGCCCAATGCATCACCCTGCCATTCTCCATTGTAGCCAAATTCAGGTACAAGAGGGGTTTTTGATCAGTCTCTATTATGAACTCCCATATAAATATACTAGCGGTGAGTACCCGGCGTTGCCCGGGCGAAAAAGGCAGATACACATGTAGTTACACACACAAATCGACTGACACGCACACATTGAGTTACACACACATATCGACTCACACATACATACACAGACTGAACA
>CM025611.2:11370521-11393631 GCA_014621495.2 Entosphenus tridentatus | reverse complement strand
CCACGTGACCCAGACTCCGCCCCCCTCAATCCTTGCTCGCATTACACATGCATAACACTTGCACAACCCACTTTAAGAATGGAGAGTCGATTTCCACTCTTGCAAGTGGACACCGACGTGCTGTCCCATCCCTCAATAAGCACACACTTGTTCTCCCTTCCAAGCAGCATTCCTCCACATGCGCCTGGCCACGGTTATTTTTGACCGGCCAAGGTGCACAGTTGTTTGAGCCGAGAACAGCTCTGTCGCAAAGAGGGGGGGGGGGTGATGTAGGGGATTTCCGAGCCATCTGTGATGCCACCGCCACGGAGCCGCTCGGCGGGTGCCTCCGCATATGCCCGCGGCGTGCGTAATCAGCGTTCCACAGGTGCGCGCTCGTAACGTGGGTATTCGTTTGATTGACGGGGCTGTGCGTACGCACGCTCACAGCGTGCGAGTGCTGTGCGGGGCTGCGCGAGGGGAGGCATTGCGTGTGACTGAAGGAGAGGCAACGCCGTGTTAACAGGCGTACGGGAACCGGCGACGAGCTATGCCCTCCACACGAACCCGAGGTGGGGGGGCCCAGGGAGGGGAACCATCAGACGATGGTCCTTGCCCCGTGGGCGATGAGCACAGCAGCAGCGAGGGGTCAGGGAGCGGTGGGACCCCTGTAGTCGGGAGAGAGTCAGTGGAGATATCGAGGGCCAGCGACCCCCACACATCCTCACACAATCGCACCACACAGGCACACAATCTCCACACTCAACATAGCGCCCACCAATTACATGCACGGGAATACACTAGACCGGGGTCAAGGGTTGAAGGGCACTGACGTCACACGCACACAGCGCGCGGGACAGAGATGTAGATTAGGAAGTGGGGTGGAGATAGAGGATTTAAAAGGGGCTGTGAAACGCGTGTTATAGGTTGGTTTTGAGGAACGAGTGTGGCTGTGGCTTCAATAATAAAGAAGTGCTTAACCAGTCTCCGACTCCTCTTCATATGGATGGTCTTACTAATTGTACGAATGTGCACGGTGCTTTCTTCAATGAAAAAAAAATTCTTATCTGTAAATAAAGTATTTAACTACGTGCATATATATAACGTTCACGACGTATATATATATATATATATATCTCTCTTTCTTATTTGTATTATACACGAAAGTATATTAGGGATTAATGACTCCGGAGCTCTAGTTGCCTAGTTCATTAAACGTCACAGATATAGATTTGTATGAATAGTGCATTGCAGTGGCTAAAGCGAGACCCATAAGTCAATAGAGTCTTGATTAAGCACAAAATCACAGTTTTCTGCGAGTGTCAGTAGTTTTCCTGGAACTGTATTAAGATAATCTAAAATGCAATGTTGTCAGCTCTTTTTTTAATTCGTGCAGCTCAATGCAGGCAGTCCCGACTGTTCGGTGCTACGATCCCAATGGATATGAACTGTTGGGCACATTTCCATTTCTTGTTAACTCTATGGAATGACCACGGGAGATGAAGTTTTAGTATGCAGGAATACCTTTGAATGCAGAATTATTGGTTATAAGTACACTTGATACGTTACACAGAATGAGTCATTATATGACAAAGGGGCATAATTACAATGACTGCTTATTGCAGAGGTTCACTGGTCAAACCAAACACGCGGCCCTGGCTAATACCACAGGTGTGATATTAATACAACTACCACCCCCAAACGTGTGGGATGGTGGAACGGTTGCATAGGACCCTGACATTAATGTTGTGTCAACTAGTTGACGAGGCGCAGTCCGATTGGGATTTGCACGTTCCGGGTGTTCTTGTGGCCTATATAATGGCCTCTCACGCTTCTACCGGGTTTTTGCCGTTTTTCCCTATGTATGGGAGAGAATGGGATACCCATAGATGCTCAATTGCACACGGAGCTGAATAAAAGGAAAACGGCCATACCGAGCCTTATGCGCCTTACCCCCAAACGATTGTCGGATGTGAGGGAGGTGTCCCAAGGGAATTCGGCCAGGTGACAAGCTGCTAATGAAAGGCTGTTGGGGCTCTGGGAATTTGGAACCAAATAGAAACCGGGGGGTAAGGTTTGGTTGCACTGCCCCCAGGTATCTGTGGGTACATTGCCTAAATTGTATAGACCATGGCAGGGCCGGGTGGAGGTTATTGAGGTCATAAGGCCTGAGAGTGTACGGATCCAGTTTGGTTGTAGGCATTGGTATTGTGATGCCGCCGCCACGAAGCCGTTCAGCAGGCGCCCCACCCCGGCCTCGCCACCACCAAGTGACGGAGCCGACCCCCGCGTCCCCCTCACCTCACCTCACATGGGCACACCCGCACGCATTCCCCCCCCCCCCCCCCATAGAGCTCGGAGGGGAGGTCACCTGGCCGACCGGTTTTTATCCGAGAAGCCCTTATCGGGATTAACTTTCACGGTTTCCTGCGGCCAGGAAATTGGACGACCTCCCCCGATGCTACTTCGCAGCGCTGCGACCGGCATTAAGATTGCATGGTCACGGCGAGGGGCCACTCGGCCACCGCGGTTGAAACGCACTCCACACACACACGTATCGGCAAGGCAGGCAGAGACCGCAACCACGAGCTAAGGGGAAGCCAGAGAGGGGGGAGGGGCGGCTGAGTGCTCGGGAACCGCACGGCGCGCCGCAACACGCGGCGGACCTTGTTGCGGCAAGCCGCAGCTCATTGACATAACAAAGTCGCCCGGAAGCCGCCGCGCGCGCCCTAGGTGGCGCGCGCCCATTGTTAAGGAAAACTTGGAATGCGACCTGGTTTGAACGATAAAAGGGAGGCGCAGACAGGTGGACGCTCTTTTGCTCCGGAATCAGCCCACGGGAAGCTCTCCAGCCCAGCCGCCCGGACATCCGTGTGACGCGACGAGGTGCGCAGTGAGGACGAGATCAGCGGAACGCCGTGGGTACCTAATCGTGAGTAAGTGGAAAGGGAATATTGGCAAGGAGACTAGAGAATCCAGAACCGCTTAGTATCATAAGACGATAAATAGGGGAATAGGTCCAGGGATAGTAGAATAGGCCAGCCTCGTCGATTCATACTGATTTGACATCAATTCCCAGGTATCCGGAAATAAATCATTAATAGCTGATCGTGGCCTCGTGTGATCTCGTTGAGAAGTGCGAACGCGTGTGGTGCTGTGTACACAGTGGTTTGCCACGTGGGAGCGCTGCGCAGAGTGGCGCAAGAGAGGGTGTCGCGTGTGGAGCCGTGTGTGCGTGTGCGTACGTTCACTACGTATCCGATACAGGTGCGCATTGGTAACGTGGTTATTCGGCGTGGAGGCGAATACTGCACAGGGCTGTAGACGGGCATACGTATACTCCCAGCGAGTGAGTGCTGCGTGAAGCTGCGTGAGGGGGAGTATCGTGTTTGATTGACGATGCGGTGCGTACGTACGCTCGCAGCGTGGGAGCGCTGCGCGAGGCTGTATGGGTCGGGGCGTCACGTTCGAATACCGGCGAAATCCTAGCGGGTATTAGGGCGATGCGGCAACGCAACCGGGAACAGGGAATGCAGGAGGTGGAGACCCCGGGGGCCAGAGGCCCCCACAGTATGTTCACCTGTCACGGCTGAAGCCGTTTTTTCCGCCTCTCGGGATCCCTTCATCTCCACTACCCAAAGGCTGGGTGGTTGACATGTCTGATGAGCTGGGGCGTACGACCGCGGAGGTCGTGCCTCAGCAGATGTCTGTTCTTCCACCCACAGGATCTCAGTGCGCGATGCCCCAGGAGCCACCGGTCGTGCCGACCGGATGCCTATCAAGGAATGTAGAGCAATTGGCACCTGCTCCTTCTCCTCATGTCATTTCTTCTTCCCAGTAGGGGCTACTCCAATGGGGCTGTCTTCAAGTCGTCCCAGGGACCCCCGGGGCGATGGAACCCACCCCGCCTGGGGCCCATCGGCGAGGACACGTTCGAAGCACGTCCGTTTTAAATTACTCTTTTCCCCACCGTCTTATTCATCCCAACACCAATGCGGAGCGCACACACGAACTGGATCGTGCTGCCGGTTGTACTGGGTCCTTCAAGTGCTTGTGGGTTGTGAAATTTTTACGGGTGTTGGGTGGTGTACATTGTTTGGAGGTTGCGTTGGTCATGTGTTCACGGAAATATTTTTTTTGGGTGCTCCTCGGTTACGTACATATTGTTTTGTTGACGGTTGCTGCTTAATTTGATGTTCTTAAACATTTGGTGAGGCAGTTGCTTGAGTTATAGTGATCAGCCGGGACGGCTGAGTTTTTTCGAGCGGGGGGTGATGTAGTGACATAGAATGGGTCACTACGGTGCTTAGCGCCATCTACCGTCAGAGAGAGGAATAGTGGATATGGTAGCCCTCTCTGCCAACAGAGTATACAGTGTGATGTCATAGAAGAGGTTTCTGGGGCTGGCAGAGTAGGGGGCAATCGAGGACATAGCAGCCCGATTGGTCGGCAGGGGCGCGTGATGGGATGTAGGCCAAAGGTGACAGAGGGTACATGTTATAAGGCCACCTAGGTAGAAAAAAAAAATATATCACGACGTTTCGATCACAAAACAAGCGTTCGTCCATCAGGAATAATAAGAGGGGGACAGCTGCTGAGGCAGACTGTTTTGAAGGTTTAAAATGGGTGTAGCAGTTGACCTCAGGTTGAAAAAACTAATCCAGCAGTGGAACTGCTGAACCAGTGAGAGAGCTGTTACAACAAGAGGTTATTTACATGGCGATGGGCAAGCAAGTGGAGTCTGAGCTGGAAAGGAATTCCATCCCCGGATGCAAGCATGTCAGTTGTGTTAATGGGGGAGATTAGGGATAGAGATTAGCATAAAATTAGCTTCCGTCGCAGCAAAAGAGTATCGTCCCCGCATATGCGCACAACAGCAGTGTTAATGGGAGATTAGTACTATGATGGGAGAGCTTAGACAGGGAGATTACGGGGATAAGCAAGTTAATGTCATGGTTATATGTAACACAAGCTGCGGCGCTGCCAACTGCGCTGTGAGGCAAGCGCGTCCACGCAAGAAAACCACAGCAACGGTGGTCGCGCCAGTGAGACACACAGCCTTAACCACTGATACATCGAGGCTAAGGGAGCAGAGGTGGCCATGTTAGTGAAACCCAAGCCCGTTAGTGCAGAGGTACCTAACAGGGCAATGCAACTCAGAGAGTAGGAGATAACAGCCAAACGGTAGGGAAAAATGGAAGCACCACAGGAAGTTACGACTTTGCTTGGTTAATAACGTCCTTCCAATGATTGCTCAGCTTATACCCATCTTCTCAATTGAAATTGTCTGTGTTTATATATCTGGATGGCTTCATGGACAAATCTTTGATGGTAGCCCGAAGGTTTGCAGAGTACCTTGGGCTTGGAAAAAACAATATCATGCGAGCCCACTGCATTATAACAATGATATGCCACTGCAAAGGTATTGGTTCTGCCTTGCTTCAAATCTGCCTTGTGTTCGCGAACACGGTCCAAGACATGTGGTTTCGTTTCCCCAATGTAACTGCTGCCGCAGACACCTTAGTTTGTAGACACCAGGGTATTGCATGTCAGGAATGACATCCTTCACAGATTGGATCAAATCACGGATTTTGTGTATTGTATTGAATCGGACTTCTTGTGTTTGTTTAAGGTTTTGGAAATATTTTTGGTAACACCTGATATGTATGGCAAGTTGATGGTTTTGATTGGGTCCTCAGATGGTTGTCTCCCCATGGTTGAGGATACAGCATTGCGGATTGTGCGGTCTGAGTATCCATTGTTTATTTTATTTTTTTACCTACGTGACTTTACCGAAAGAACCAAAGAGGATACCTTCTGGTGAGTTCCAGAAGGGGGCGTAGACAAGGGCAGAGCCAGGCAAGGGATACGTGGAAGGTGACCCAGAACCTTCTAGTGGGTTCTGGAAGGGGGCGTGTCCGAGGGCAGAGCGGGGCCGCACTGAGGGGTGTAAAAGGGGGGTCCCGGGGCTGCATTGGTTCTGTTTGCTAGAATGTAACCCGCTGTGCTACATCTTTTGTTCGATCTTTGGTCTTCGTAGGCTCGGCATCGTGGATCAGGCAGTGTGCCAACGGACCTGACCCATTTATGTAGTTACACTATTGTGGTTGTAGAATAAGTGGTGTTGCCTCCTGAATCAGTGTGTTTCTCAAGTTAACCCACTACATCTGGCGTCAAAGTTCAAAAATTAGTTGTGAGAGACTCTAGAGTAGCACGATGCTTACAAGAAAGAAGCTGCTCACCATGGTTTCTTCGGATGAGGAAGACGGTGGGAATGTGATTCCCCAAACAACCCCGAGTGTTGCGACCCCAGAAAAGTTTCAAGAGGCGGCTGTCCCAGCAGAGCAGCGGGAGGAAACCAACGTCTCTGCACTGCCGTCTTCAGGAGGAGAGCGCCTTGCCAACTTGTAATCCACAGCTGCAGCGCTAGTGGCCAAGCTCGACATGGAGGAGCCCGAGGAACATGCCGGAGTGCAGGAGCCGCACGCGGACAGCCCCGCTGCTGCTGGTTGCCACGCACGGGAAAAGGGGGAGCTGCAGGCTGAGCAAGCAGCCGCCATTTTGTTGGCCAGATAGGACGCGACTCCCGCTAAATTGGATTTCCCACCTAACTCACAGGGAGAGCAGCGTTCTACGCCATCCCACCCATGGACAGAGTGATGCTGCCGCAAGCCTTCATGCAGATGGCGGCTATCTTCGACCCGCCATTAAATGTTCGACAGAAGTTCACCATGCAAAGACAAGGGGAAACTAAGATGCACCCTCACAATCCGCAGTGCACTGATGTAGCTGGCGCAGGCTGCCTACCCGAAGATGGAGCTTGCGGGGTTGAACTCATTTGTGCTGGAATGTATGTTGATGCTGGCACACGAATTTAACGTTTTTCTGCCCGCCACGGAAGAAAATGACTTGCCTTCGCTCAAGGTTGCGCGGTGCATCCAAGCACACTTTAACTTGTGACGGCGAGCTGGGATGGCTGCTTGCACAGGTCGTTCGGAGATGCTGGAGAACGCAGAACCCCCAAGGTCTGTGCATCGGTCGACGTGGATTTCTAGGGAAAGGACGATGTGGATCGGCAAGGGGGCTGGGACTAGTGGAATGGGACTTTTCTTCGCTCGAGGGGTGCCTCCATCGTCTGCTTTAAGTGCAGCTTGCCAGGTCATGTCTCCAAGGGAACTTCTCCATGACATCGCCATCTTCCGCCCGACCGGCCTCCGCTCCTCAGAGCCCTCAGGCGAGTCGTGATGCATCACACACCTGGCTGTCAGTGACCTCATGCATCTTGTTCGCATGTTGGGCCAGATTCTTGTGATGATGCCCCTCGTTGTGTTACGGAGCATGTAGATCGGGTTGTGTCGGGTGGCAGATGGCCATGGCGACCGCGTCAGTGGTCCACGTTGGGACATCATATTGTCGCTGCGGCGGCAGGATCATCGGCAATTATCGGAACTGTGCAAGGTGTTGAGATACGGATGCTCAATGACACTGGAGCATCCACTACCATCATTTCTGAGATTATTTTGTATACGCTCCATTGGAACCTCATTTGCCAGTAAAAAATATGACTCCTTGTAAAAAAAGGTGTCAGTTTTGTTGCCAGATAGAAGGGTAAAAAAAACTATTATTTTAATATGCTGCCGCATAATTATCATCATCGGAGCCCCATCAGAACTCCATGTTTTGCCGCAAATGACGAATCTTTGGGTATCATTGGCAAGATATCAGTGACAGTCTGTATTGGCGAGATCCAGATGACAGGTCCGGTGCTTGTTTCAAAGTCATTGGCTGTACCTGGTCTGTTGGGGACAGATTATTTTGGCAGAATGCCCCTTAAAATCTTGATGGATCAAGGATGCATTGAGCTGCCGTTGGGCTGCCGGTTGGCGTTTTTGTCTTCTTCGACTTGATTGTGTACAGCTAATGCTACAGTTCAGGCCCTGATGAGGGAGACTGTTCGAATTTCCCCCAGTGCTCAGATGGTTGTTGCCCTTGCAGCTGCGGAAGCAGCTCGACCGGGAAGCCACTGCAGGTCTTCTGTTAACCTCTTCGAATAAGGTGGTCCGGGGTCTTGCACTAGTGAGAGCGCAAACCATTGTTAGAGGCGACCAGGAGCCCTTTATCCAGGTGCTAAATGCTGGTTTGGGTGCCACGGTGATTCAAGCAGGGACTGTTCTGGCTCATGCATCCACCGCGAGCTGCGTGGCTATGGAATCGGAGTCCGCCTGAATTGTGGTGGCGGTGGAGCACGGAGAGGCGTTGGATAAAGCTTGGATAGATGCACTTTTCTCCGCGCTCCGATTTGTCTCATGCTTAAAGGGCCGAGTTACACGCACTTCTCAGGGATTTTTCTGATGTTTTTAATAAGGGGAAGTGTGATATGGGCCGCACGTCCCTGATGCATCACCACATTGATACAGGTAGTGCCGCCCCCTTTCATCAAAACCCGTATAGATTTAACCCGAAAGAGAAGAACCATTCTTGATTTGAAGCTTTCATGACTGCAGTCATCCATACTCTTTGGTTCTTTCGGTAAAGTCACGCAAGTATAAAATAAAATAAATCACAACGTTTTGGGCGCAAGCGGATGCTTGTGTTGCTGTCTCTGGAACGGATTTCGGGAAGCTTAACAAGGTCCGCTTGTGTTGCGCCCGAAATGTCGTGATTTCTTTTATTTTATACCTACATGACTTTACCGAATGAACCAAAGAGTAGAGAAGAACCATGTTCGACAGGCGGTTGACAAAATGTTGGCTGTGGATATTTTACCATCCAACAGTCCATGGAGGGCTCCCATTGTCCTTTTTAAGAAGTAGGATGGAAGTTTGAGATTGTGTGGATTACGGGAAGCTTAACAAGGTTTCCATGGCAGATGTGTACCCACTCCCATGGATGGAAGACTCATTAGATGCCCTCTCAGGTGTGCGGTTCTTCTCCACCCTCGACTTGTTGTCAGGATTTTCGCAGTTGCCTCTGGATGAGAGTTCTAAACATTAAACAGCATTTCGTAGACCCCAAGGGTTGTTTCAATTTAACAGCCTTCCAATGGGCCTCCACTCGGCTCTGGCCACGTTCCAGAGACAGTTAGTACTGTCGGAACTCCAATGGGATTCCTGATTTATTTACCTAAATGACGTGATCTTTTTTAGACGGAGTTTAAGGAACATTCGCAGCGGTTGCGTGCAGTCTTTGTCAAAATGCGGGTGGCATGCACACATGGCCCACCCTCACTTTGGTGGGGGAGGTGCGTAGTTTTGTACAGTTCGCATCTTACTATCGCCACTTTGTTCCCGGGTTCGCAACCATCACGAAACCTCTTCACATTCTAAAGGCTAAGGGTCAAAGATTTTGGTGGGGGGAAGCGAAGGAGACTGCATTTGTTGTGCTGCAGGATGGCCTGGTCAATGCCCTTCTCCTTAAGTACCACAATTTTTCATTGGCATTCATCGTGGACACACACGACTTCGACACAGCAATTGGCACAGTATTGTCTCAGATCATGGACAGGGTGGAGTGCGTTGTCACTTATGGAAGCTGAGTGCTGTCCTCCGCAGAGCAGCGCTACTGTGTGACGCGCCGAGAGTTGTTGGCCATCGTGGATTTTGTCCAACAATACCGTCCGTACCTTTATGGTAGGAAGTTCGGGGTACGCACTGACCATGCGGCTCTCCAGTATGCACTGCGGGTTGAACAGTCATCTGGGCAGCTGTCCCGGTGGTTAGAGATCTTTCAGGATTACTCCTTTATGGTCTCCTATAGGAAGGGCATTCGTCATTGTAATGCAGATGCGCTGTCAAGACTGCCACCAGGGAGTGGTGTGCATGTATGCTGAGTGTAAGCCAGTGGAGACAGGGTTATCTCACGCTCTCGTGGCATCGGTGGATGACCTAACCCCCGGTACAGCCAGCACGTGTGATAACACCATTGGTCTCGCGCACACGGAATGGGGGTGATTCCAAGCGGAGAATGCCTCCTTGTTAAAACTGAGGGCGACAAAAGATTTACCTAGTGGTCCTCAAAGTGCTATAACATAATTGTGCCAACTGCTCTGCGGGGTAGAGTTATACATGCTTCACACGAACGATTGATGCACCTTTGCATGTAGAAAACATTGTTGACTCTTAAGCTCAGGATGGCAGAGGGTGTCTATAATGTGTTGAAAGGGTGTGTGGAATTCGCTCGCTGAAAACCCCCACCGCAAATGGCCCATCCGAAATTGCAATCTATTTGTGTGTCCCGGTGAACGAACTAGTCGCGCTCGACGTTCTCAGGCCGTTTCCCATCACTCCACACGGAAATAAATATTTATTGGTGGGGGTGAAATATATTTCGCGTTGGCCGGTGGCTTGGCCGCTACCAGAGCAGTTGGCTGCGGCCATCACTGAAGCGTTCCTTCATGGTTATGTGTTGGATAACGGGGCCCCGGAATGCCTCCTTATGGACCAGGGCCTAAATTTTTCATCTAAATTGTTGAAGAAAGTGTATGATTTGTTGGGTACTAAGAAGGTCCGGACTTCGCCCTACCACCCCCAAACTGGTGGGATGGTGAAACGGTTGCATAGGACCCCGACTTCAATGTTGTGTCAACTAGTTCATGAGGCGCAGTCCGATTTGGGATTTGCACATTCTGGGGTTCTTGCGGCCTATAGAATGGCCCCTCGTGCTTCTACCGGGTTCTCGCCGTGTTTCCTTATGTACGGGACAGAACAGGACCGCCCCCCCCCCCCCCCCATATATGCTCAATTGCACACGGAGCTGAATAAAAGGAAAACGGCCATCCCTAGCCTTGTGCGCCTTACCCTCAAACAATTGTCGGATTTGAGGGAGCCGTCCCGAGGGAATTCGGCCAGGCAACAAGCTGCTAATGAAAGGATGTCGGGGCTTTCGGGAATTTGGAACCAAATAGAAACCGGGGGATAAGGTTTGGTTGCACTGCCCCCAGGTACCTGTGGGCACATCACCTAAATTGAATAGACCGTGGCAGAGGTTATCGAGGTCATAAGGCCACAGTGTGTACGGATCCAGTTTGGTCACACGCGTTGGTATATCCATCCGTCGCAGATGAAGACATTTTTTTTCCCACCACCCAAGAAAGCCAGTTAGTAAGGTTTGTCACGTAAACAAAATGTGACAATTAGTTAATAGTTCAGCATACCGGCAAGTTGGAGAGTAAGCCGACAATTAGTTCCAAGTAAGGTACTAGTAAGCTACGTGTACTACTAGTAAGTTACTAGTAACTAATTGTGGGTTTGCTCTCCAACACATGTTTTATTTATATGAAAAACCTTACTAATTGTCAGTGTAGGGTGGTGGTGAGTCAACGACACATTTATCTTCATGCGATCTAACCAAAAAAGGCATTTATTGTGATTACTATTGGTCACGAAAGCCTACTACGCGTTAAACTGATGTGTCTGCAGCTACACCATCACCGGTTTCACATGGCCAGGGAAGCTGATAAGAGGTGTCTGGTAATATCTCTTCAGAAGCATTCGCTCCAGAATTAGCTTTTTACAGAATTCCCTCGTTATTCACGAACTTTCAATCTGCGATTTTGGCAATGCGTTAATCGCATCTCAAACTCTACAAGACTGCATTGAGAAAGAGAAATAAGGTAATAAGATAAAAGTGATGAGAGAGAATGTGATGCGATAAAGTGATGCGATTAAACGATGCTATAAAGCCGGCATTTAAAAGCTTATTTACGTGTTGGAAATTCATGAAAAAATTAATCATTATCCGTGAAATGTGCTATTCACGAGCATTTCCGAAATGCATTCCTCTCGAATAACGTTAATGTTGTTCAAATATTTCACTCCCAGAAGGCTATGGGGTTGATGGGTTGTGTAAACATAAAATAATATGTAAATCTACATACTAACTGTGCTAAACATGTTCGTATACTCCATAGCCGATGATAATGTTAATCCTTTGAATTGGGGGATTCGTATACGTATACAGTATTTGAGATGGGGTTAGAAGGTGGTGCAGTCACGTGAAATGAAACAGCTGCTAACGCTGCAAATGAGCTCGACCCTTTGAAACGCGATACACTGTTATATATATATCCCCATCACCTCCTCTTCATTGCAAATGGAAATAAATGTGAGCTTCGTAAGCTGGGTCCCTTTGCATACCGACCGTCCATCCCTGGCGGTGTCCTCACACGCAACCATGCCGCAACAATGAGCCCCCAATTGCATTTTTGAACAATTTTTTTCAAATAAATTAATCGACACAATTATGGCACGAGAGTGAGCACCCATAGGGACCTGTTCCTTTTCGAATTTAGTATCAAGCTGTTTAATTGGATGTTCAGCTGCAGAAATTCCCACGCGTGGAATGCGCCGTGACAAACAAACCTCATTATCCTTCATCAACCGCAGCATTGTATAAGATTCAGGAGTGCTGACTGCGGAACAACTTCAGAGGGCTGTTGGTATGAGATATCATAAGTAGCTGGTCTATTCAATGATGCCACGTGGGGGTAATTTTGTTGCAGAAACACTCCAGTCACAGTGTCTCCATGCTCAGCAGAGTATTGGTGTGGACTTCCTTGCATGTTTATAGTTGTGTTTTTATCTAATTTTAATACACTTAATTGTACGTTATTGTTTTCCAAATTGTGACACTCGACAAAAACAGTCTCTTTGCCAATCGGTTGATCTTCATTACCACCACTACCCACAACAACCATGCAGACTTGTACACAACCACGTGAGCACGCTGTATCTCAACCATCTAAGGCTGCCTTAACAGGGCAGCAATTTGTATCTGGCTCGTTGTCACTGTGTCGGTGCCCCATCTTGCAATGGGAAGGCTACGTGAGTTCCCAGTCAAGGCCAGGCTTGATAAAGCGAGGATCGCTTGATGAAAAGTCGACAGTGGTTGCAGCTTAGCGAGATTGATTCTGCAATAGAAATGTTCAATGTTCATCCTACGGATAGGATGAACACTGCCCAGTGCTCATTTGCACATTGGGACGATGACTGCTCGGCCCACTATATATATTAGATCTCGTATTTTAGAGTCGCTAGCGCTTTGACAGGACTATTATATAATCCTAACGGAGTCCATAATTGTAAACATCTTAATGTTGTCCGCCGCTGCACAAAGCTGTTTCTCAGCCTTGACATCACAGACAACTTTCAGTGTTTTTTCACACAAAAATACGAAGATCTCCCATAAAGCCTTAACTAATTGTTGGGGCAAGTGCTGTTAGCGAGGGGGTGGGTGTCCAGCACCACGCCCGGACGCCTTTGTCTCCCTAGTGGCGATGTTTACGCATCGCACGAGGTACTCATTTGAGGCTGGTTCAGATAATCGCTATCACTCGTGTTGACTGAGCAGGAATTGAACTCGGGGCGCCGGGTTCGTAGCACAGTGTGTTAAGCACTATACCACTGCTCCCCACACACACACACATATATATTGTGAAGCTGTTATTGCAGTAGAAAATAAATGGCAACTTCATACCTAAAAAGTTAAAAGCAAACAATAATGCCATTAACGTCATGGAATCATTCAAATTCATATTTTTGTAATTTTTCGCTCCACTAACTTTAAAGCAAAGTTTTTCTCGGAAAAGATGTGGTTGTACATGCAATGGAACGTTCACTTCGACCGAATGCTCAGCAACACGACTGTTATTATTTTTCTACCTTTACTAAAAACATGTTGAGACTTGATAATTGTTTTTTTACCCTTCTATCTGGCAACAAAACTGACACCTTATTACAAGGAGTCATGTTTGCATAGACCGCAATACCTGCAGTCATAATACAAACAAAAAACATAACTCTAATAATGTGCACTGTCCTTGAAGTTGATTGGTCCACACCCGAGACAGCTTTCCTTAGAGCCTAGTCTCACATGGGTTGGACCAGATGACGCCAAAAGGCGCACAACTCAAAGACAATGCACCATCAGAGTATGAGAGCTCGGGGTAAGCATTTACACCATTGGAACCTCATTTGCCAGTAAAAATATGATAATTGGTTGTTTTACCCTTCTATCTGGCAACAAAACTGACACCTTTTTACAAGGAGTCATGTTTGCATAGACCGCACATTATCAGAGTTATGTCTTTTTTTTGTATTATGACTGCAGGTATTGCGGTCTATGCAAACATGACTCCTTGTAAAAAGGTGTCCGTTTTGTTGCCAGATAGAAGGGTAAAAAAACAATTATCATATTTTTACTGGCAAATGAGGTTCCCATGGTGTAAATGGTAAGACTTGTTATCTCAAGAGAATCTCAATTATAAACACGAATGCTGAGATTTCTCTACAGCATTTTTTTTTACATCAGTCAGCATACAATTAATATGTTTTGCCAGTCTAAGAAATTTTAAAAAAGCAATGGGAAAATATCTACACGTAAACGTAATGGCTTGCTGACGAGTGCTAATAGTGCGAAACAAGTTTGTTGTTTTGCACAATTGTTTTGAGTAAATATGAGCCGTAAAAATGTAAGGACTGTTTTGCAAAAATGATTTACTTATTCATATTGAGAAGAAAACATTATCCTTTGGTATATATGTATACAGAGTGCTCAAAATGGGTTGTAAAAGTCCCAGTTTGAAACCTAAACACAACTTTTGTTATTTTACCAGGTAAGTCCCACTGTGCTATGAAGCTCTTTTTCAGAAGCGAACTGACCACAAATGAAATGTATAGCAGTCAAATACTCTAAACGCATGTTGATTCTAAAATGTGTAGGGATAAAACGGAGACAGATCCACGTGACCACAGGGAGACCACGCAAACTCCAAATATACAGGCATCGTCACGTTCGGGATCGAACCCATAACTTCCTGTATACCAGGCGAGGTAGTTAACATCTCCTAGCCACTGTGGTGATGATGAGAGAGAGCCACGCAAACTCCAAATATACATCAGGCCAGGGACATGCGGTCAGGGGAGGCAGTGGAGGCACAGCCTCACCTGTCATACTTCAATGAAAATAGCTGTTACTAAAAGTAAAAAAAAGGAATAATTAAATTTAATAAATGTTAAGATTTTCCACTGATCTGTGTTTATAAATGTCATTTCTGTACGATTCCAATCATTTTTATAGTCAAAATCGCCAAATTGGCGAAGCTCCGCTGCAAATACAGGAAGAGACGAGAGGTGAGGCAGCGACGAGCTCAGCCACCCCTCTGATTGTGCAACCCCTCAGTAACTGGATGAGCGCGGGCAATAAGCGCGTGCCTATTACTATCTCCGTATGTCACCAATGTAATGTTTTTAGACCCCTTCATTTAATGTCCTTGCTTTCCATACTCCAGGTAACTTATTTCACGTATGTGTATAAATATATTTAGGCTCGCTGGTCTCGTCATGAAACTGCAATGAAAAAGCACCAGGGGAAGCAGCTATCACATCTGCCTCACTCCATGAGGCCACGCCCCCCTCAGTGTGTGAATCTGGCTCCGACACTAGCCAGTGCCTCCCCAGCCATTGACCTCACCGCACGTCACTGCAGCAGGCGTCAGGGTCGGGATTGAACCCACGACCTCCTGTATACCAAACGAGGTATTTAACATCTCCTAGCCACCGTGGCGCAGACTTATTCGAACGACATCTCCCTTTGCCCCTCCCCCCTCCCCCGTGGTGACACATTACAGCATAGGAATAGTAATAGTCCTGAAAAGTGCCGGGTGGCATAGCGGCACGTACAGCAATACGTCTCTCCTTTTTTACGTCGTTTCGCAAATACGTCGTCACTTTATTCTGAACACCACGACCTGATTCGCGTCGCACCTCAACCCACACACGTACGCCTCGGCATACCCCGTGGATCGCTTGGATTAACGCCGTTTCGATACTCGTATCTGTCGCACCTTTCAGGAACGTATCAGCCCGACGTAAACCGGGGCATGACTGCGCTGGCACTGTTCTACCGCTGTGTTTACAACGATCACCGTACAAAGGCGTTCGGGCGGCGCTCAACTTCATTGGCAGTGCCTAGGAAGTGGTGGAATATTGCACAACCTCACGATGGGATGACTCTCTAGATCTATGACATGCGCATGATTTTTTTTATAACAAAAATTGACAAGGACTTCGCTCTGTGACTGGAGCTACCAACGATCCGGACAGTCTGGAAGTTGGCATCTGTGTTCAAGTGGCTGGGATTGATTCATACCGAGATTTGGTGGTATTTTGTTGAATTATGCTGCAGTAGACTCATGGGCGGATTTTGGGGTGCGTGGTAACCCCCCCCCCCCCCCCCAAACTGTACAATTGTATTAATTTATTTTCAGTCGTTTACAATTAAGATTAAAATATATCAATTATATGCACCCGTGATTCCTAATGTGAGGGACAAAGCCCATTTCCCCAAATATATAAGTCAAACTCCGCCTAGGAGTAGATTCCACTGTGGTGATATACCTGGGATGACCAAGATATAATTCCGGCTTTGATCTAAGGTGGAAAAGGTGCCAAACCTAATTAAGACATTCACAACCAATGCAGTGCTTGATTTGCGCTTGTCTGTTAATAATGTAAATAATTTTAGCTGGAGCAAATAAATGCATCACGTTTTGTTGATAAACAATCCCGAATATTGACACTCAGACCACCGTATCAGACACTAATTCTGTGATGTTTCAGTTGTCAGTGTCTCTATGACTTGACAAGTGACTACTATGTATAGGACATACATCATCATTATAGCAGACGTGTCTAAGACTGACATCATTTACAATTACTGTGCTTCGCAAGGTTGGCAAACGATGATTTCCGATTTCACAGCCTCTCCCACGTAACACGCACGTTCACACTTTCGAATTACTGTTGATTGTGTTCATTGGGAGTGGAACTGTGGTTAGCGCACTGCGCTATTACACCCATGGCCTGAGTTCGATTCCAAAGGAGTGGCATCTGAAAAAGTCCTGCCCCTCCACAATGAGAAATCACAATTACCAGCGCGGCGATGCGGCTTGCGTAAGCACTGTGTTGCAAACTAATTCATTCAGCAATATCTACTTCACAGCTTTTGCAGGCAGACTCGGACATGCACTGATAACGCCACAGAGGACAGCCAAAGTCACTTCCAAAAGAAGTATTTCAATAAAGTCAGAATATCAATCTTCATTGTAGATCAATATTTTGTACCGCGCGTTGCAACGAGAACCCGACCGACCGACGCAACATGAACGCAATGCATACGCGACACAGGCAAGGTTTTAGTGTCAGAGTTCACTCGAAAGCGGTGACTTTATTGCTTCGATGCGTCCTTCAGTGCACTGATTTTTCGATGATGTATGACAGAAGTCGTTTTAAGGTGGTGATGTGAGGGGTAATTGAGACTAGCCAGCGTGGCAAAACCGCACTCCTCGTTCTCCCTCTCAACAGTGCAATACCTCGGGCGCCCAAGCGAGATATGTCTTTGTCTTTAGAGTGTCGCCAGCAGTCTCTTTGCTGCACGGCCAAGCACCTCAACACCTGGCGAGGCAGGAAGGCCACCGGGCTGATTGCCTAAGGCTATAGACCACGCGGACCTAAAGCATTGAACATTCATTATTGTGTATTTATACTATTACCTTAGGGCTGGATTCCAAAACTCCTATATTTCGAGCATCTTGGAAAATGCATTTTTTGCAATGACGAACAAGATGTGTCGTTCTGCCGCCTTTTCTAACGTGTCCTTGAGTTGATTGAAAACAAATCCTAAATTTCTGTAGTCTCAGCATTTCCATACAAAATACATAGCGACTTGACAAGTCCGTTCGTTTAGAATGAATCCTATCAGTCGTAGCTTTATTTTCACTTACAATCTCCCATTCCAAAACAGCCGTAATTTGCATGATTTGCCTTGCATGAGGCTGATGCGCTGGCTGTGTGTTCCATCATGTCTACTTTAATAAAAATTCAAGGAGGATTTTTTGCAGAAAATTGAAAAGGACTTAACTGCAGTCTAAGCTGCATAGGCATTGAAATTACATCTTAAATGTTGATTGGTGTAAAGTGATGCATATTAAAGAACAGGCACATAAACCACTCAATTTCAATTAAAAGAGGGTGGGAAGTATTTCTGAATGTTGATTCGATGAATGAATTTTGAATGTGTCATTGACCGGCAAAAACTGTTGACAAAAATACATGTTTATCGAGCAGAATGCTTGGATAGATTTCCGAGGAGTTGGCAGTGAAATGAATTATTTTCCGGCTGTACGGGGATTCACACTTGGTGATCAAAGTACGATTCCCGACGACGGCTTTTATCAGTGGTGACCGATATCTGAATCACTCCTGGGCCTTCCCTTTCAAAGTTCACACTGATCACCGTACTGAAGTGTAGTGAAATGAACCCCGTTATCCCATATGGTGTACGGGGGAACACGATCCAGCAGTGGATTGAGAAAGGGCTGTACGTTATTATTTTCAAAGCGGAGTGGAAATCAGTCTCCACGTTGAGCCAGTTTGCAGCAAGTCACAGATTGAATTCCAATGGCCGCACAAGTAATTAAGTGTGTGAAGTCATCACTCCAAATTGTATATGACAAATCTTTTGCCATAATTTATTAAAGTGGACTCTATATGCTACACGATATGGTTATAGCCCAAATTTCACATTTGAAACATAACAAATAATGTAGAGCCCTTTGTAAATCCACTGCTTGAACGAAGGTCCCACTAATGTCATGTTAATCATGCGGGATGTTTGACTATACTTTACCTTGCTGGTCAGTAAGGGTTTGTGAATCATGGGAGGGGGTGGGAAGCATAGGTGGAAATATCAATCTGTATTGATGTCGGCCGTCACCAGCAATTAAACGGAGGTTGCCAAGTTAAATTACAGACTGCGCCATGCACCACCAATCCATTCATTGCCCAGTGGTGTTTTACCTGTGCCAAAATAAAACCCGTACCAAACCAATTACCCACGGCAAAAATAGAATGGCACTCAAATTATTGCCCATACAGTACTTGCCAACATGTAATAGCGACGATTAAGAGATTGCATTGGCAGAAGTGCACAAGCACAACAACAAAAACTCACCACAGCCATCATTAAAATTGCCTTGTAACAGTAAAAAACAACCTCGATAATAGGCCTTTAAGAATCCGTTTTTACGTTATAAGGTAGTGTTAATCGTGCAAGTGGTACGTTTATTTGTGCCCCTACTTGTTCGAGGATTGTCAGGTCTTCCTTGCAAATATTACCGAAAGAGATGCTCAGATTGATCATGTATTGTCACTGGTTCTTAAATGATTATGGTGTCAGTAAAACTGAGATATGAATATTTTAAATATTTATATTTTGCATCTCTATTTCTCTAATATAATATTCAGAAGCTGTCTTCTAGTGTCCCAGCCTAACCCCTCTTCCGATGAGTATTTTTTTTTTATGAATGCCTTGTTTTTAATAACTTCATCATTGACCACTGAACAAAATCCCCCTCGTAATAAAAAGCCAGGCATAATAATGTTGGAATGGAATATAAAGGAGAGCAGTGGCTTGCCAACATCTTCACCCCCTCCGTCTCAATTCTGAAAGGCTCTTCTCCAGCGTTCACACCTCCGTCTCAATCTTGAAAAATCTGGACACGGGTTCAGGTCATCACCCTTCTCAAGTGAGGCAAGCTGCCCGACGACGCCTCCCATATCATTGATCTCCATGGCGTACTGGCTCATGTAGAGGGCCCCCTTAACCCGATTCATACCCTCAATAGAACCACCCTCCAAAATGAATCACGTTCCAACTCATAACCTTCTGTCCCAAAAGATTGTTTAAAGGAGGGATGGTCAACTAGACACTGCTTCCACAAATGGCATCCTTTGGGTCAATAAACTGCAGCTAAATATCGAAATTGTTTGATTGCTTGCATTCAGACATTTGCGAGATAGTACTTGACAGATGATTAAGTGCGCATGGCTGAATGGCTGTGCCTCCTACAGGCTCCCCAGTTTGTTTTAAATATATTTTTACTGCATCTACCTCCTATCTTTTATATTTATATGTTTAAGCATCTGTAAAATATTAATTATGTTTTTATTTATTTTAACGATTAAAATATGTTAATGTTTGGCTTATCCATGTTGCGCTAATTTTATTAATCCTGCCTGCTTTTATTGCTTTTGTGTTTTGTTAGTCTCACCACTGTTTTTATTGCTTCACCATTTTAAAATCAGAGTACAAAAACCACGTCCCTGTCTGGTTTTATGAGAGAAGCCCGCTGTTCTGCCCACCAGCTGGCTTGGATTTGTAAGAAAAGCCTGCTGTACAGGCCGCCCTGCTGACTTGTGCTCTGAAGAGAGAAGCCTGCTGTGTAGCCCTCCTGCTGGCTCATCTTGTGAGAGGAGCCTCATGAGAGAACCCTGGGCTCTAAATGTCACCCGCTGCCTCTGTGCTCCTGAGTCTAAGGCTGCTGTATCATCCCACCCACTCCTGGCCGTGCTTGCAGCTGCTGATCTGCTTTCTCCTCATCCTCCCCCCTGTGATGCGTGCGGCTGTTGCATGGAAGGTCAGCCGGGTGGGCTGATTCGAACCTGAGTCGAAGCGTTGGGCCACTTTTAAATGAGAAGGGATGGTCTTCTCCACTGCATGGGATTATATGGTGTAACTAAAATATTGAAACACTAATTTTTACCAGGTAAGGCCCGTTTAGCTATATAGCTCTTTTTCAGAAGAGACCTGGCTATCACAAATTATAGCTCAACGAAGTGAATTATTGTGTGGAAATGTATAGCAGCCAAATACTCGAAACGCGTGTTTCTAAATGTGGAGGAAAAAAACATATGACCTGGAGAATAATCCATGAGGGGAACATGCAAGCGCAAAATATACAGCAGGCGTCAGAGTCGGGATCGAACCCACGACCGCCTGTATCCCAGGCGAGGTAGTTAACATCTCGCCACCGTAGTGCCTCTATTTGACATGTATTGCTGGTTTTGGACTGGAGACCTGGACGTATGTAAGAGCCTGGGTTTGTAACTTGAACTGTTGTACTGCACAGATTGATGCCTTGTTTTCTTTATTTTGTCTGTGATGTATTGGGAAGTTATGAAGATGCTCAGGAAGTGATAGACTTCCAGGAAAAGTAGAGGAAAACTGGGCCTAATGGGGGAATGGAAAGGGGTGAATAGGTGGCAGTAGTAGGGATACAAACATGCACTGGGTGAAATGGAGCCAGCAGATGGGTCCTTCCTGTCTGGTTTCCATACCCCAAAATGTACAGTTTTGCCATAATATTAAGCGAATAATTCCTCAAATTTTCCGGGTCCCTGATCCACTGGAGTAGACACATGATAAATAGTCACAGCCATAGAAGAGGTATACAGGATGTAGCGTGCTGGATTCAGAAATAGTAGCACCGTTGGCTACGTACGGTGCAAAAAAGGTTCAACATACATACGTACAAATATGCTCTGGGTCACCGACCCAGACAGAGAGAGCCACCTGAATTTATGACCTGATTATAACCAACCACTGTAAGAAGACATCAGATGTGTAGTGTACTAATTCAGAAACACGCGTAGGATGGCACTCTCTCTCGTTCATTCAGGCCTTCACAGCCCTAGGGGATAACTACATACCGGATCAGGACAGCCAACATGTTTTCAGACCCACAGCTCGAAGAGACGAAAACCATGACGACGGCAGCATGGCGAGATCCACTCCAGATGTCAGCAGCCCCGACTGAGTCGGAGCTCGCCTTTTATCCTCCCCAGCGTGGCCAGGCTCTGCCCTCGGCCACGTAGCCTTCTGGATTCCCCGGAAGGCTCCGTGCCTCGCCCACAGGTCCAACTGGTAGAACGGGCTGCTACCCCCACTCTCATTCTCTACCAGTCCCCAGTGCTTTGCACTCCATTGACTCATTCTCGGTCACTACAGATGTATTCCTGATGAATATTGCAACTTAAATGTTCCTTTAATATTAATGTATGTACAGTATATCCTATTTTCAGGTTTATTAAGTTTGGGTACTGCAGTGTTAATCTATCAATGGCTGGCCAACCAGACATTGAAACTATTATCCCATAATTCTAAGGCTTAAAGAAATGGTTGCCAGATTACATGAAGTGGGTAAATCCCGTGGCTTGTTAAGAATTACAGGACAGTGTGTAAATATTACACTCTTAGTTTAAGTTGTACAAAAACAACAACACTCAAATTCATATACAATTTGTTAAAATTACGTAATTATCCTCCTGTCAACTTAGAGCCAATTTAGACAGTGTACCTCATTCGTATGGGAGACCTGGGAGAAGCTACAGACCTGGAGCAATGCACACACATGGTAGATGTAAAGCACAATGGCCAAGCATAGCCCCTCCTCAAGTGAACATTGGGGCAGTGGTCATCTCTGTTCATGGCCGTGAGCTGGAATTCAATTTCAACGTTTCCTTGACAGGGGGCCAGTCTGACAAATGGCCATTCACTTCTGATTGACCTCAAACTGGTATTTAATTTATAGACCCATGAAATATGATGGGCTTAGTCAACTCGCAGATGGGATGTCAGCTCATACCTTTCCAATTAACTCAAATACCATGTTACAAGAAAGTATAAATATCACTATGTTTAGCCATTGCATTATGGATCATATCACACCATAAGGGCAACATTGGAATATACATGATCTTAAAATATACATATGACATAATCATTCAAACACATTTGCACAATCATAAACAGATACAAGGGTGTTTTGATTAGATGATTTTAATAACTGTGCATCCAGTGTCAGTAAAAATTATATGCAAAGTATTTAGTGAATGGGCTATCGCCCTGGTAAGCATGTGCAATATTTAGTTTCTTCAGATGTTTTCACTAGCTGGCAAACATATTATGTGATCAAAAACGTCAGTGCCCTTACACAACCGCATATTTGTAGAGCAGTGAGCAGTTCGAAAATGTTTAAAGTTGGCATCAATGTATATAATGTTATCGCCATTTTGCAGTTTTATCTTTCTGTTCTTTCTTCTTTCTTCTTCTTTCTTCTTTCTTCTTTCTTCTCTTCTTTCTTCTTTTCTTTCTTCTTTCTTATATATAAAAGTCTCCGCGCGCTCGCGCTTGCGGGGGATTTGGCTCTCGGACGGTGGGCTTAACGGAGAAAAAAATTTGCCGGGCGACACGCCCTAAGCCCCGTGGTGGGAATAGGCTATTCCGTTTTCCCATC
>CM025611.2:11345545-11361655 GCA_014621495.2 Entosphenus tridentatus | reverse complement strand
GGAGTGTGGTGGTAGTGGTGATGGTGCTGATGATACTGGTTTGAGTGATGGTAGTGGTGATTGTGCTGATGCTACTGGTTTTAGTGGTGGTAGTGGTGATGGTGCTGATGGTAACCGAGGTGACGTCAGCACGCGTGATGTCACGAGCAGATGCCGGCCGCGCCGCGTGGGGTCTCCTCCTCCACGTTTCCGCTCCTCCTCCTCCACCACCACCTCTCCTCCTCCCGCTCCTCCTCCTCCCGGAGCGCACAGAGAGCCGATGCGGCCGCCGTCTCCGTCCACCGCGCGACGCGAGCCAAAAAACACCAAGCAGCGGGAGTCGTCGTCGTCTCTTCTTACCGCTCTTTACCTCTCCCCTCTTTTTAACCGTTTATTTTTTTTATCTCAAATTGTTTTTCCAATTGCGCCAATTTTTTTTATTCTTTCTCCATTTTAATTTTTCTTCCTTCAGGGAACGCGCTTTGACAATTTTGTTCCATTTGGTTATATATACCATTCGATCGTCGCGTCAATGCGAGTTGCGATTTTGGCGAGGAATTAAACAAATAAAGGGTTCGCGTGGATAATTTGTATGCCGGTAGGCGCGCCAGCACTTATTGCAGAATTTTTAGGTTAGCCGCGCTTGCTCTCGCTACATCTCTCTCCTTTCCCTGAGCTTGCTGTATTTCTATTCGTTATTATCTGTGTTATTTTCCTTTCTTTTTATCCTTAAAATCAGCCCATCAACCCCTCCTCCTCATCGTAAGCCCTGTCACCCCGCTCCATCCTCTCAGCACCCCACCCCTACCCCCCCATTCCCACTGGGTATCGGCGGCGCAGATAAAACCGTCAGTCCACAGGATACAACAATAGAAGGTAGTTTGTTTAGAAGATAGGCAAAAGGGGGGGGGGCAATGGTTGGAAGAATGCAATTGTAATTAAATGACACAACAACAGTTTAGGTTGTCTTAGAATGCACGATTCGGTCGAATTGATGGAGGAAGCTACAGGCTTTAATGGTATGTGTTAAATAATAATATATATATCAAATATGAATAAAGCGTACTCCCGGTGCCGTAGATGAAAACCCGTGATTAATAATTGAACATTAAATAATTTCGCAAAAGGAGTGGCAATCGTAAAACATTTAAACAAATAATAATCACCAAATTGTACGCATGTAACAACATTGCATGAATAGAGCATACGGTGTATCGTTATATTAAACGTCAGCAATCATTAAATATATAGCAGGGCTCTAGAATCATAGTAGTAGGAGTAATAATTAAATAATATCTGGGTACAATAGGTAGCTGTTGTTGCTGCTGCTGGGTGTGCATGTGGCTTGGAGACGGCAGTCTCTGCCTGTGATGGCCGGGCTGTGATGATAGTGATGATGGCGCTTCGGCTGGTGTCGGGGTGGCGGCCCGGGTCTGTCGGCATGCGGGAGCCTCCGGGATGGACCAAGATCCAGCGCCGCCGTCGTCACAATCAGCAACAGCAGCACCAGCAGCAACTTCACGACCATCACGGCCACCACCACCACAATCACGACCACCACAATCACCACCAATATCATCACCATCATGAAAAACACCATCAATACAATCGCCAAGACTTGCAGCAGATTTGGAAGCAGGATCGACGGAGACCTGTTCGAGAGGAGCAGCAGAATCATCATCAGCAGCAGCAGCAGCTTCTTCAACAACATCCTCAACAGCAGCAGTGTCCTGCATTTATATTCTGGGGCCGCACCGACTACACGGAGTGGCAGCCCATTCTCCTGGCCCCGCCAGCCCGGCAGGACAAAGAGGAGGGGAAGAGAATAATAAAGGAGAGGGAGAAGACGACGACGATGCCACAGGAGGAGGAGAAGAGGCAAGAGGTGGTGGATGTCGCCGGGGTTTCCCCCACCGTGGCGTCGCGAATGGCTGCGGTTCCTCCCCGGCTGTCGAGGCGCGTTCTCCTCTTGGCTCTCATGCTGCTGTCTCTGCACGTCTGGTGAGGATGCCATGCCGCCGTATTCCATTCACATTCACGATACCCCCCCTCTTTCCTCTTTCTCTCACAGGAGCGAGTCATCCATCGCCAGTCTACATCCATAACCCTGGCGCTCATCATTAGTGCTGCCATCACGATGGCTCATCGTCATTATTATTCAGAATTGAAATCGGGAGATGCTGTAATACACTGCGTGGGAATGGCGGCAGTCGTATCGGTGGTGTAGTCATTACTAAGACCATCGCTGTATGCATGTGTACGTGCATCCATGAGTGTGTGCGCGTGTGTGTGATATACGGTACACATAGTACACATGAATGGCAGCGTTTGCAGTGGTCATGTTGTGTGTGTGCACGCTGGGGCACTGCTCACAGGACGCGTGTATGGAGGGAAATCTGATCATTGTTTTACCACATTTACATCATGAATTGACATTCAACGGCGTTATCATTGTCACCAACTCTGCAGGAACAATCTGGGAATTTCAGCGTCGTGTGGCCTTTGCTCGATTTTGGGCCGTGGCTAATATCAGTGGTGAGCGATATCAGAACTGGTGGTGCCCAACAACACCGCACTGGACAGCATGCTGTGAAGTATGGGCAACTGGCACGCGATGCCGCGAGGCTTTCATCCTGCAGTTGATTGACGAAGGACTGTGAATATAATTCTATGTTTAAAAAAACGTTGAAAATAACTAAAGTGTATATGTTTTTGGCATATGTGCATTGTCTTTCGTAGATGTGACTCGGTATTGTATTTTTATAAACAATGTATAGAGAAGAGCTTCACATGTAGCCTGGCGCTTGTAAAGAATCGTGCATTATTGTGCTGTGATGACCGTGATTCGATTTGAATTGGATCACTCAAGTAGACATTCCATTGTGAGGTGTGAATGAAAAAAAACCAGGGCTTTCATTGGTGTACCTATTTATTTAATGGGGGAGAAAAATTGCTCATCAACAGTTTTGCTGTGGTACAGATGTGCTTTAAGCCTTTACATACCACTGTATGTGATGGCCGCATACCTTCTTTGGGATTCCTGGTATGTATTATGTGGTGTCTGCCATATTATGAGAAAAGGGTCAGGCTAGCAGTACATTGTGCACGTCCGTTTATAAATGAAAGTCTTATTTCGGTGGAATTTAATCTACCCATATTAACGGTAGAAATTGGAGAGAAAAAAACCCACCAAATTGAGGCACAGTAATTGGCTGGAAGAGAAAAGCATTTTTGGGGGATTAGGCATGCAATGAGAAAAATAAATATATAATGATGAAAAAAGGGAGTGATCACAAGGCATTTCAGACCAAGTCCTCGCCAAGATGTCGCCAATATTCCAATAACCATTGAAGTATAATGTACAGAAGAGATCATGGTATTCTCTGGCAGTTCTCCTACAGCGCAGAGTGACGTGCTCGTGCAGTCCCAGTGGTTGTAGTGCAAACAAGCAAACAATTCTCGTATCTGTCCTACCGCGTAAAAAAAAGTAGCCGTAAATATTTTTGCACATCCGATCAGCTGCACTGCCTTTTGGGAGTGCGTAATTTCAGCAGCCTTGGTTCAACACGTGCAAAACTGTGGACCGGTTGCAAAATTGAGCGTCTCACCAGCAGTCAGGATTACTTGAACTAACGATGGTGAACGTCTGGGCAGCGTATGATTAATTTCATTTTTCTGGAGATTCCATGTGCCACCGTGAACATGGGATTTCGCATTAAAATGCAAATTTATATATGGAGACTTGAACCTGAATACTGTATATCATTACGTTTTCTTTCTTTCTGAATACTGCCGATAATTCTGTAAACTCCGGTTACTCATTTTGATTTTGTCGCCCTCTCTGCTCTTTGGAGATGCCATCATGTCATCCATCTTTGGTCCCTCCCATCTTTAGCTTGCCATTCTGTCTCATTTCATCCTTCACTTGGAATTCATTTCAGCTACAAAGTGTCAAAAATATATATATATAACACGGTAAACTTCTACCCATTCTCAAACATTGGACACCACAAATCTCAAATGGCAAACCCGAGCCAGTGGTGGTAATTCCTCATTCCTCTGGCAGGGACAAGTCTTTGCTAAGGGCAACCACTGCTGGCACCCGGTGGCAAGAGTACCACTGTTCATCTATAAAAGGGAATTGAAATATCGAAAAAGAAACGATTTGATTACTTTTATTGGCCACTCTGTAGGTGTCTTAGTCAGGGTTATTGACTCTCCTAATCACTTAAAATCCTTTGCGTGATACTTTACATCTAACATTAGGTCAAATGTGGCTGTTTATTGTCCCGTGTAATTTTGTTTTACGTGTTTTACATCACGTCAATTATCACTCGATATGTGTATATATAAACGGTGTGTTGTTTGATTACACGTCCCCCGCAAGCCATGTGTAAAATATTGCGGGAGACAGATATTGAGCATGTGGATGGGGTGCGGAAGAACGAAACAAATCATGAACCATTTTCACATGGGCGGCACCATGCATCCTTTTAGTCATTCAATAATGCATTGGCTCTGGTGAATAGGCAACATTAAGCAGAGCATCTTTAAAAGTACAGCGGATGCATAGCGGATGTTGTGTGTAGAGCATGACATGTGGAAGTGGGATATGGTTTGATTTTGTGTTGGTTTGTGTGGGGAGGGCATTCTAATGGTGTGGAGTGATTTTAGTGATATTAAAAGCTCGCATCACCCAGTTTGCTATATTATGCCTTTGGTGTAATTGGTTGTAGCGCTGGCAAGATTGAAGAGGATGATTTCCAGGATATGAACGCTAACAAGACATGGGTCCTGGCCCCCAAAGTCTATGAAAGCGACGTCACCCAAATTCTCAACACGCTTCTGGAAGGCTACGATAACAATCTGAGACCGGACATCGGCAGTAAGTTCTCACTTTTTACAGATACATTTTCACCATCTGCACTCGCCCACCCACTGAAAATTGCTGTGACTCGGGTAACATGTGCACTGTGGGACATTCAAATGTACTTTGTTGGCAATATTGGCCAAAAATTCATGGCAATATGAAAATCGGTTATTTGGAGAGATAGTTTCTTTATGTAATTACTTGCCCTTGTGGCAAAATATACTTGCCACCTGGGAATTTCAAGAGGGAATATAACATATGCTTATGAAACAAATATTTTAAGTTATCTTTGTACTTTATTGCGTACTTAAATTAATTCTATGCTTTATTAAAGTGATGGTAATTACCAATTTTAAATAAATATAATTGAATAGCACCATGATGTAATAAAGCTCACGTTGTATTATGGATGAGCAGCGGGTAATGCGCCATGTTTCTCAAGTGTCATCCACAAGCGTCTACAAACCTCGGGTTTATAGCCACAAATATCAGCATTGTCATTGTACGAAATCTATCCAAAATATTCGAATGCTCATTTATGTCGATGCTAGTCTTTTGTAGTTTAAATCCATCTTCTTCCACTTTGGTTGTCCCCTGTATTGTTTGCTTGGTTGTCATTTTATAATCAGGTTTGACATTCATTCATCACTCCTTTTGTGACATTTTGCTGAAATGCAGTTGATTTTTTCCCCTTGTTATTAAAGTGAGTATGGTATGAATATTTATTATTCTTCAGTGCGATTAATTTGTTCTCTGTTGCTTTTTGAGTCTTAGCAAACATATTTTTTTACCAAGGAAAACCAGAGTTACAATGCCCTTTCTCAATAGGGTTCTGCTTATGACTTTTAGTCAATTGCTTCTTTACTTGACTATTTTGTTGTAATATTGGAGGATATCAGAGCACTTGGAGAAAAGCAGTGATGCGGATGCGAGGCTAACACTCACAACTTTGTACAGACAGGACAGCGATTTGGCTGTCGTAGTGTCTCTTACAGGCACCTGCTTACCTGCAGATAGGGGCCCTACAAAGGCTCTATCTAGGGTTGCCACCTGCCCAGGTTTAACCAAAATTTGACCTGGGCAGTCTGGGATTTGGAATCTGTGTTTGGGTGGCAGGTATTGATTTGTAATGGTATATGGTCTCTTACTGTGAACTTTATTGCAATGTACTGCACAATTTTGACATTAGACCTGGGCTGACTGAAAAACATTTCTGGCCTTTTGCCTATAGTGTAAAAGGTGGAAAGCCTGTCTCCATCCTAGTGTGATTTCGTCCTCTCCACCTGCATGCCACTGGAGAATAGATTTTATTAATCATAGACTTCCTTTAATTATTTACGTGTAATTTTCACGTATTTGTGTCATATCCTTTGTAAGTGATATTGATTCTAATTATTTGTGTTGGTGAAGGCCTCTCTATGGAAAATAGATATATTTTTCTCAAAATAAATATTCGATTATTTCAATCCCATTTCTTTCAGTAAGGTTCTTATTTAGATTGAGACATTGTCCCAGTCTCAGAATAGTCTGCCATGTCAGCAACCAACCGCAAAATATATACATAAAATTTGAGCAGCATTTTATAGTATTTTTTAGTAGTTCCCTGTTTTTGAACAATGTTGGAAGGAGCTCTATTGAAATGCAACTAAATGCTGCTTAATTCTTGTGGATGACCAACGATGTACAGCTTATGAATTCATTAGCTTAGTCAGATCATTTGGTGTCCGTTCTCAAGCCACCGCATGGAGACTTGTTTATGAACAACCTTGACGAGAGAGCAAATTTGTTTGTATATTCATGGTACTCAATAAAACGGTATGCTACATATTCCCATCTTTTTAGATTGTTGCTTTTATGAGACATTCTAGGTATTGATAATTATGGGAAGAAAAAATCAGGTTTTCAAAGCATTGCCTCCCTCTTTAGTTCCAGACATGAAAATATTGATAAAAAAATCAATTCCGTCCTGCTAAACCAAGTTACAGGAAATCATCACCAGCCATTATCTATCCGCTGCCGGATGAAGGCCCCCCTAGCCTTCGCCATTTCCCACGATCCTGCATTACAACAATCGGTCTCGCTCCTGCATGCGCGCCGCCGATTGAAGATGACGAAATGCCTCATTCTGATCTCTTTTTCCGCCAGGAACTGTATTCGTATGTATGTATGTATGTGTGTTGATCTTTTTTCACACCGTACGTAGCCAAGCATGCTGAGAGGTGCGGGGGGAAGGACAATAAACTAAACACGAGAAAGCAGTTCTAAGGAAATGAGTTTTCAATATAGATTTGACAGTGCATAGCTGCAGTCTCTTCCTAATATCGGAAGCTAGAGCGTTCCAGACTGCTGCAGAAGCACATCTGAAAAAAGTCACGATGCAGTGACCGTGTTTGTGTTCGATGGCTCGCCAAAAACCTTTAAGACTCAGCTCGTTGCACAATGAGGACTCAGCTTTTGTGCGGCAGCTACATTGATTGTTGCATCAGGGCGCTGTGAGAGATATCAACAGCTTTGGGTTAGGGGCTTTATCCAGCAGTGAATAGAAATTGGCTGATGATCTTTTTTTATTGTAAATGCCATTTCCTTGTGACCACAAAACATACAGCACTTTTTAGCAAAGTGCATATGTCCTGTTGTGAAATAGTTTAAATTATAAGTGTGTGTCAAAATACATGCAGTATATGCCGTTTAGCAAATCTATATTTTACACACATCTGCTAATTTTATGTAGGTTAAGAAAAGATATCCATCTATATATAATTATTGTTTAATGAATTGAGCACAATAAGTGTGAAAGCAATTGGAACAATGTTCCTGTGTGTGGTATGACAGAAAATAATTCTTAAAAAAAAAATATGACATTGGAAATTGTGCAAAAGTCAAAGATCAATATATTGACAGTGAGGTTCCCTGCCATTGGGCTTGTCCATTCACGGAAATTCCACCTTGCTTTAGTGAGCCAGTCCATCATAGAACAACCACTGTTGTAGCCTAACAAAGTTAAGCAAAATGTTTGAACTCTCTAAGACTATGCATTGGATAAACACGCTGTAGATGATCGCGGTGACTCTAGTTCGATTCCTGGCCACGGCTAACATCAGTCACAAGTGATATCGGAAGCAGTCATCGCCCTCCCCACTCCCCTTCATGAGAGAATTTGTCTGCTGTTATTACTCACAACGTGATAAGCTACTTCGTTGAGCTATCATTTTTGGCCAGGTTATGAAAAAGAGCTATATAGCTCAGTGGGGGCCTTACCTGGTTAAAAAAAAGTAAACCCAAAGTGACCAGCCTGGTGAAGTATGGTCAAAAAGATGCCATGAACGACGTGGAGTAAGTGGGGGCCGTCATCCGTTTGTGCTTTGAGTGCGGCAGGTTGGCAATCACCCGATTGGGAATTCAGCACTCAGCCGGTGCCATCATATGCCTTATGTGCTAATAGCATGTCCAACTTTGAAATACTGCACGGAGTTTTAAAGTGTCCCTGTTGTGGTGGGTTACATACTCTGGTAAAGTTTTCCATTGGGTAGATCTTTGAAGAGTAAACTATAAAACTATCAACAATTTTTTTGTTACAAGGTAAGGGCCACTGAGCTATATAGCTCTATTTTGGAAGCAACCTGGTCACAAAAGAGAGCTCAGCGAAGATGGCTTATCATGTGGAAATGTATAGCAGCTAAATACTCTAAATACATGTTTCTAAATGTGGAGTGGAAAATTGGAGGACCCGGGAAAAAATCCACGCGACCACGGGGAGAACATGCAAACTCTAAATATACATGCGTCAGGATCGTAATCGAACCCACGACCTCCTACATACCAGGTGAGGCAGTTAACATCTCGAGTAGGAAAGCGCTGTAGTTGGCGAGTCATATGTTTATGATTTCATTAAGTTTTCACCAATTACGGTATATCCCAATTATACTATCGGCAAGCACAGGACAAAGGCAATCTCCTGTTTGAAACTCCACTGCTGAAAACGACCCGTCACCACACATTCACCAAGCATCTAATGTATTGCAGACTCAGGAATGACGTTTCACTCTGCAGTTGAGTAAGTGATCTTTATCTATTGGAAACATTCATTCTTAAACCTGAGAAAGGCCAAATTGGGTATGAAAAAGTGCAAATGTAATGTTGTTTTTGTGCAGTCATTTGTTATCAAGCTGAGACAACAAACTCGCTAAAATTGAGGATCAGGAATTTTGGGGTTGCTGTCTGGTGATTTTTTACACATGATCAGTCAGAACACTGAACTGGCATTCAGCCATTGTAAAATATTTGAGGTTGTGTGTGTTTAAACGGAGCGTTTGAAATTGCTTTCCATGTCGTTCGCGTTGCTTTAATGAACCATAGCAATTGGTTTCATTTCCATGACTGCGACACAGGCCACGAGAGTTTCAGTAAATCTTGAGGTTGGGCAATGCTGTGTATCCCATTATTGTTTTATTTTCGCAGTTTTATTCACAACTATTCTTGGTTTTAGATTTTAGGTTTATAGAAAACTGGGAGATGAATGTAAAGTTTATTTTATTAGGAAGCTACTAGAGTTATGTACTATTCAATTGAGATTTGAAAACGAATTCCCGGTGAAACGTCATACTCGAATTGTACATATTATTTGGGTCTTTCTTCACTCTCTAACACACCGGTGTGCTGACCTAGTAACTAATTGGCATGTTTTGTTTACGTGACAAACTTTACTAATGGACCATTCTCGGGTGGTGGCTAGTTTAACAATGCATTTATATTTATTTATCTAGAATTGCTTATTGTGTTTAGTTTGTTGTCTTTCGCCCACACCTCCGATTAGCACGGTTGGCTATGTACGGTGCAAACGATGTTCAACATACATACAAAGTTCTGATATAACAGTGTCTCATCAGCAGGTATTTAAGGCAAAGACCCTACCTTTAAGACACGTATCTTACTTCAACGCAAAATTATATTGCACATAGCACAAAATAATGGTTTGCATTGTTGCAGAGAATATAAATAACAAACTAGCAGTCTCCTTCATATATATGTCTCTCCACATGATTGGTTACATAAAGAGTACTATGATTTCTGAATGTGGAGAGAGATATTTGAAAGAGACATATTCCCTACTTATCTATTTTGCTATATATGCTCATTTTAGTTAGTTGCCCGATGGGAGTAGTACACTTTCAATATTATAATGACACGGGTCGGTTAATCTATAGCAAGATGAACTCCACAAAGGGGTACCAATTTTATGAACCGCAGTAGTGTGATGGGCGTAATTGTAACCCTCCATGGGTTAGAATTTGCTCTCCGACCAGATTGGCATCACCTTGAGATTATTATTTATATATGTATTAAGTGCATGGATAAATATATAATATGCTTTTCTGCCTTTTTTGCACGTTCAAAGAGCAATAATAGTGTCACTATATATGTATACTACTAAAAAGATCACCTTATTCACCTTTCCCTGCCTATAATAGAAAAAAATACGCCTCAGGCAATGACTTTTCTTCACAGCAGAGCTATGACAGAAGGATTTACTTTCTCATAGTTAGAATAGTGTATGCCTGTTACAGCTGGACAGACGAGGAATTATGTAAAGATAATCCCTAAAGGATTTCAAGTGGTCACAGCTGCTGGAATGGATGGCAGTGCATTATATGACTCCCAGTGACAAAAAGGGATGTTCTGAAGTCAACAATAATATCCCACCCCCCCCCCTCTTCTCTCCCCCCCACTCCGTCTACTCCCACGCTTGGTTCCCACTCGGTGGGGCATCGAGCCCAACTTTCTTCCCTCCTCTGAATTCACGTTAGGACCTATGCCCGTAACCCCCCCCACCTCATCCCACGTCGCGGTTCGTGCTCAGTATCGGGCTCCTCCCACCGTGGTGGCGAGATGTTAAATCCCTCGCCTAGTATGGAGGAGGTTGTGGGTTCGATCCCGACCCCTGACGCCTGCTGTAAATTTTGAATTTACATGTCACTCTACCAGTGGTTGCATGGATTTTCCTCCGGGTCCCCTGGTTTTTCCCTCCACGTTTGCAAACATGTGTTTAAGAGTATTTGGCTGGGATAAATTTCCACGTGATAAGTCACTCCATTGAGCTATATAATTTGTGGCTAGGTGACTTCTAAAAAAGATCTATATAGCTTTACCTGGTAAAATGAAAAAAATATATAGTTTAGTTTATAAAAAAAAACATTTTACAGATGAAACCTTAAATCCGCAAGGCAACTTATTTCACGATCAGAAACATGAACCTTTAAATCAAGGAAACTGGATTCACGACTTGATTGGTTCAAATACAAATCGGCTTGGTTATAGCAGGCAATGTGAAAACATATGCATCCACAGTGCATTGCGGCGAGTGCAGAAGATTGTTTTCATTGTTTACATAACTCAAGATTGTATATGGATTTACAACATGGTTTAATACCGTAAATTTTTACAACTCAAGTATACCGGATTTTGGGGTAAGGCAAAGAGGGCTACCGTACAACAACAAATCACGTAAAAATATACCCAAAATCTCGACCTGAACACGGTTCGCTCACAAAATGAAGCTGCATGCGGTACAACACGACACAAACATGCACGCTAAAATTGCGTGGCAAATTTGAAATCTTACCTATAAACGTCACTTTTTGTCTGTCTGTCTGTCTGTCTGTCTGCCTGTCTGTCAGTCCGTCTGTCTGTCTGCGTACGCTCGCTTGCGAGGGATTTGGCGCTCGGGCCGTGGGGTTTAGGACAAAAAAAAATTGCCGGCGGGCACGCCCCCGGCCCCGCGGTGGGAATAGGCATTTCCGATTTTTCGTCTCTAAACTTTAAATCGGTCCGATTATCGATTTAGTGCGATTTTTCTTTAATTATTTATTTACTTTTGCCGACCGGCACGTGACGAACCACGCATTTGCGCATGCGCGAGGGCGGTTGCCCCCGGCAACGGGCAGCAACGCCGTCGCTGCGGGGTGGACGCCATTTTTAATTCACGTAAAAAATATGCGCACGCGTTAACACGCGACGCTGAGGTAAATTCGTCAAAGTTTCACGCCCTCTTCACTCCCCCCCCACCCCAATGTGCGCACTTACTATTATAGGGTCGGTAGATAATAAAATTATAGCGATTACACAGTATTATTCTAGCGCGGGGGGGGGGGTAGCGGCCCCAGCACCCAGCCTCGGCCGGGTGGGCAATCTAGGCGAGGCCGGAGGCTCTGCACGGTACTAGGCCTAGACACCCCACACGTGTCAGACGAAGACTTTGTGCTATAAACTCGATATACCCAGCGTTGCCCGGGGGGAAAATACATTTAAAATCTTCTGAAAACTTTAAAACATAACATACCAACGCAAATACAACTGTGTAATTAATATTTTAAACCCGACAGAGCCAAGAATCGATTCTCTGAATCGCGCAAAGAAATTGAAGGTTGCATACTCCTTTAGAATCGGCCGATTCCCGTTAATTATAAGTTGGTTATAGAGTCGATAAAAACTGCTACGAACGGCAAATATCCGGCGTTGACCGGGGCAAAAATATAATTCAAAAACTCATGAGAACTTTAAAACATAACATACCAATGCAAATTAAACTTTGTAATAAAAAATGTAAACCTCCAGCGCGCCAGGAATCGATTCTTTGAATCGCGCAAAGGAATCATCGAAGGTTGTAGATTACTTTAGAATCTCCCTATTCCCATTTAATATACTTACGTGTTGCCAAGTTTGCTTAACATTTCCAACAGACACACACATTCACACATTTAGCTTTTACATTTAACATACAAAACGTCAGCATGTACTGCTGTCATCATAGGCAAAAATATATACACCCTCACCACTCTCCCTCACCACTCACACCACTCACCATCACTCACTCACACCACTCACCCTCACTACTCACCCTCACCACGACAACTCACCCTCACCACTCTCCCTCACCACTCTCCCTCACCACTCATCCTCACCACCACCACTCATCCTGACCACTCACACTCAACACTCACCCTCACCACTCACTCTCACTACTCACCCTCACCACTCACCCTCACCACTCACCACCTCACCACTCACCCCTCTCCCTCACCACTCACTCTCACTACTCACCACTCACCCTCACCACTCACGCTCACCACTCACCCTGACCACTCACCCCTTTCACCACTCACCACTCACCCCTCTCCCTCATCACTCACGCTCACCATTCACCCTCACCACTCACCCCTCTCCCTCACCACTCACCCTCACCACTCATCACTCATTACTCACCCTCACCATTCACCACTCTTCCTCACCACTCACGCTCACCACTCACTCTAACCACTCACCCCTCACGCTCACCACTCACGCTCACCACTCACCACTCACCCTCACCCCTCACTACTCACTAATCACCCTCACCCTCACCATTTACCCCTCACCACTCACTCTCACTACTCAACCTCACCACTCAACCTCACCACTCACACTCACCACTCACTCTCACCATTCACCACTCACGCTCACCACTCACCCTCACGACTCACAGTAGTGATTGGTGAGGATGAGTGGTGAGTAGTGAGGGGGAGTGGTGAGGGTGAGTGGTGGTTGTGATGGTGAGTGGTGAGGGAGAGTGGTGAGGTTTAGTGGTGAGGGTGAGTGGTGAGTGGTGAGGGTGAGTGGTGATTGGTGAGTGGTGAGGCTGAATGGTGAGGGTTAGTGGTGAGGGTGAATGGTGAGGGTTAGTGGTGAGGCTGAATGGTGAGGAAGAGTGAGGGTTAGTGGTGAGGGTGAGGTGTGAGTGGTGAGGGTGAGGTGTGAGTGGTGAGGGTGAGGTGTGAGTGGTGAGGGTGAGTGGTGAGTACAGTCAATATGCACTGCTGTAATGATAGCAGGTACCACCACCACAGTATGTACTGCTCTCATCGTGTATGTAATATATGTACTACCACACTTGGTATGTACTGCTGTCATCACAGCAGGTACCACCACACTCGGTATGTACTGCTGCCATCATAGGTACCAACACAGTATGCATTGCTGTAGTGATAGCCGGTACCACCACAGTCGGTATGCACTTCTGTCATCATAGCAGGTACCATCAGTCAGTATGCACTGCTGTTATCATTGCAGGTACCACCACAGCAGTATGCACTGCTGTAATCATACCAGGTACCACCACAATATGCACTGCTGTAGTCACAGCAGGTACCACCACAGTCGGCATTCACTGCTGTTATCATAGCAGGTCCCACCACCACCAGTGAGTGGTTCGTGGTGAGTGTTGATGTTGAGGGTTAGTGGTGATGATGAGGGGTGAGTGGTGAGGGTGAGTGGTGAGGGTCAGTGGTGAAGGTGAGTGGTGAAGGTGAGTGGTGAAGGTGAGTGGTGAAGGTGAGTGGTGAGTGGTGAGAGTGATTAGTGAGGGTGAATGGAGAGGGAGAGGGTGAGTGGTGATCGTGAGTGGTGAGGGTGAGTGGTGGTGGTGAGGGTGAGTGGTAAGCGTGAGTGATGAGGGAGAGGGTGAGTGGTGAGGGTGAGTGGTGAGCGTGAGTGGGGAGTATTGTCAAAGCCCACCGGGCTTTGACAATACTTTAGTATCTGTGTATATATGTAAGGTTTTTAAGAAATATATTTTTCACCCGGGCAACGCCGGGTACTTCTGCTAGTCTTACCTATAAACGTCACTTTTTGTCTGTCTGTCCGTCCGTCCGTCTGTCTGTCTGCGTATGCTCGCTTGCGAGGGATTTGGCGCTCGGGCCGTGGGGTTTAGGACGAAAAAAATTTTGCAGGTGGGCACGCCCCCGGCCCCGCGGTGGGAATAGGCATTTCCGATTTTTCGTCTATAAACTTTAAATCGGTCCGATTATCGATTTAGTGCGATTTATCTTTATTTATTTACTTTTGCCGACCGGCACGTGACAAACCACGCATTTGCGCATGCGCGAGGGCGGTTGCCCCTGGCAACGGGCTGCAACGCCGTCGCTGCTGGGTGGACGCCATTTTTAATTCACGTTAAAAATATGCGCACGCGTTAACACGCGACACTGAGGTAAATTCGTCAAAGTTTCACGTCCTCTTCACTCCCCCCCCACCCCAATGTGCGCACTTACTATTATAGGGTCGGTAGATAATAAAATTATAGCGATTACACAGTATTATTCTAGCGCGGGGGGGGGGGGTAGCGGCCCGAGCACCCAGCCTCGGCCGGGTGGGCAATCTAGGCGAGGCCGGAGGCTCCGCACGGTACTAGGCCTCGACACCCCACACGTGTCAGGCGAAGACTTTGTGCTATAAACTCGATATACCCAGCGTTGCCCGGGGGGAAAATACATTTAAAATCTTCCGAAAACTTTAAAACATAACATACCAACGCAAATACAACTGTGTAATAAACATTTTAAACCCGGCCGAGCCAAGAATCGATTTTCTGAATCGCGCATAGGAATCGAACGCTGTAGACTCCTTTAGAATCGGCCGATTCCCGTTTATTATAAGTTGGTTATAGAGTCGATATAAACTGCTACGAACGGGAAATATCCGGCGTTAACCGGGGCAAAATATAATTTAAAAAAACTCCTGACAACTTTTAAACATAACATACCAATGAAAATAAAACTCTGTAATTAAAAATGTACACCCCCAACGCGCCAGGAATCGATTCTTTGAATCGAGCTAGGGAATCATCGAAGGTTGTAGATTACTTTAGAATCTCCCTATTCCCGTTTAATATACTTACGTGTCTCCAAGTTTGCTTAACATTTCCAACACACACACACATTAACACATTTAGTTTTTACATTTAACATACAAAACGTCAGCATGTACTGCTGTCATCATAGGCAAAAATATATACACCATCACCACTCTCCCTCACCACTCACATCACTCACACCACTCACCACTCACCCTCACCACGACTACTCACCCTCACCACTCATCCCTCTCACCACTCACCCTCACCACTCACCCCTCTCGCTCATCACTCACGCTCACCATTCACCCTCACCACTCACCCCTCTCACCACTCACCCTCACCACTCATCACTCACTACTCTCACCACTCACCACTCTTCCTCAGCACTCTTCCTCACCACTATTCCTCACCACTCTAACTCACCACTCACCCTTACCACTCATCACTCACTACTCACCCTCACCACTCATCACTCACCCTAACCACTCACCCCTCTCCCTCACCACTCACCCTCACCACTCAAACTCACCGCTCACCCTCACAACTCTTCATCACCACTATTCCTCACCATTCACCACTCACCCTCACCACTCAC
>CM025611.2:11310813-11328712 GCA_014621495.2 Entosphenus tridentatus | reverse complement strand
TTACACCAGCCCACAGGGGATTATTGCGTCCGTCGTGCAGGGAGGGGCTGGGTGGGGAGGGGAGGGTGGGGAGTGTGGGGCTGGGTGGGGAGGGTGGGGAGGGGCTGGGTGGGGAGGGGCTGGTCACCCCGTGGTTCCCTTATAAAACTCAACGTTTAACCTACTCACGCCGGCTTGTGCCCGCTCTCACAGTCGGTCATATTTGCGGAATACACCACGCCGCCGTTGACCCTGCCCATTGACCGAGCAACCCAACGTTCCTACCAGCTCCCTCTGCAGGAATGTGTTTGTTACGGGTTCGACCACATTCTATTCTACTCTATTTAGGATTTATATAGCGCCCTTTACAGTATCTCGCTCTGTGATGTCCATGTTCTGGGTTCTTGATTAAAAAAAAACTAAAATATTATATCGCCGACCATTGCAATAATTACAATTGCCATGCGTTTGTGCACTCGCAATTCTAAACTTACTTATGTATCTGTTGTATTGAATTTTGTACTTGGGGGCCGTCCATAAATGACGTCACGCACCTAGGGGGGGGATCAGACATTTGTGACGATGTGTGACGTCACGTCAAAATGCGCAACTTTAAATAAATATAGACAACACATTCTACTTAATTAAATATATTTCATAATACATGTTTTCTCCTACAACATCAGAGTGCAGCGGTACATTAAATACGCACTACAATGACAATAGTTAAGTGATTTGAAACATGTTTTATTTTGGGGGGAAGGGGCAGAGCTTTGTGACATAATATTTGAGGGGGGGTCTGACTTTTTATGACGCCGTGTGATGAAGGGGGGGGGGGGTCAAAAATCGTCCAAAATCGCGTGACGTCATTTATGGACGTCCCCTTGAACCTGCCCCACGTGATCTCGATTTAATGTTGATAGTGCTGGCTTGTTTTTATTTAACATGTATTTAACATCTTCTTGGTTCTTTCGGTAAAGTCACGTAGAAGGGAAGTAATAAAATAATATGTTTTATTTTTATTATTTTATTACTTCCCTTCTACGTGACTTTACCGAAAGAACCAAGAAGATGAATCCCTGCAGTCACGAAAGCTTTAAATCAAAATTTATTTAACAAATAAACGTTTCAGCTTCCACATCCAGCGAACTCAAACCTCCACCACCTGTGTTTCATGTCACGTGTTACTAAACTGTATATGTAATATGTCTCTTTAACGGGTATATATTTTATGTAACTTTCAGTGTGTTGGTTTAAGTTACTTCGGATATTCGTGGAAGGACTGTCACTGATGAGAGATCAGTCATGGTCGAAGTAGCAATGAATGGTTGGCTGATTCTACCGAAAATTATCTCAATACAGAAACTTGGCTCAACAATGTGTCTGATTTAACTCCATGGACAAAGTACAGATGTGTCGAATTTAATGGTTAGTAAATTATGGCAAGACCTCATCACTTATGACCTACCCTTTACTGAATGGTAATCTGTGAAAAAGCTTCATAGCTCAACGGATTCCTCCAGGACAAATAAAGATTCTGACTCTGACCATTTTTAATTCAGGTAAGAGTAAGCATTGGGAATCGGGGTTCAAATCGACTCACGTTGCATTTTCATGGGTAAATAAACGTGACAATTTTATTACAATAAGAAAAAATCATCTTTGATCACCGTTTGCATTTATAACTTTAAATGTATCTCGGCACATTGTGCACGAAGGTACAGTAGCAATATACTGTGGTGCAGCTGAACCACAAGCCTCCCAAGCAGAATGTCAAAGTACAACTCCTGCCTAGGGTTGCCTTTGACAGGGTGCCACGGTGGCGAGATGTTAACTACCTGGCCTGTTATGCAGGAGGTCGTGGGTTTGATGCTGACGCTGACGCCAGCTGTATATTTTAAGTTTGCGTGTCTCCCCGTGGCCGTATGGATTTTTCTGCAGGTCCTCCGATTTTCCCCTACACATTTAGAATCAACATGCATTTAGAGTATGAAAGGCATTTTTGTCTATATGTCTGTCCATCTGTCTGCGTGTGGCTGACACTTGCGAGGGATTGGGCTCGCGAACCGTGGGGTTCACGATAAAAAAAAAGTACCCAGGTAGAACGGCATAAGCCCCGTGGTGAGCCAGCGCTATTCCGATTTCGCGTCCGTCACCTTTAAAGTCCTTGAATTAGCGATCTAGTGCTGTTTTTTGTTATTTATTTATTACGTTGCACCTCCGAGCGCACGCCAAAGCACGCATCTGTGCACGTGCGCCCCGAGCGACGCATACACATTCGATAAAAATGCAACAAAAAAACACAAGACCGGAGGTACATTCTTTGTGCGTCCCCCAACCAACCCCAATGTGTGCAATTACTACTATAAAGCTTGCGTACTATTACTGTAGAGCGGGCGGCAGGATGGTGGGGGGGGGGGTATAGCAGCCCAGCCCCAGCCTGCCAAGGTGCCAACCCGGCCGGCTGGACAATCTAGGCGGCCGGGGCTTTGCACGGGACTAGGCGTCACCACTACGCTCTGTGAAGTGAGTACTACAGTGAGGGAAAAAAGTCTTTGATCCCCTGCTGATTTTGTACGTTTGCCCACTGAAAAAGAAATTATCAGTCTATAATTTTAATAGTAGGTTTATTTGAACAGTGAGAGACAGAATAACAACGACAAAATCCAGAAAAACGAATGTCAAAAATGTTGATTTGCATTTTAATGAGGGAAATAAGTATTTGTCCCCTTGGCAAAACATGACTTAGTACTTGGTAGCAAAAACCTTGTTGTTCTTGTAGTTGGCCACCAGGTTTGCACACATCTCAGGAGGGATTTTGTCCCACTCCTCTTTGCAGATCTTCTCCAAGTCATTAAGGTTTCGAGGCTGACGTTTGACAACTCGAATCTTCAGCTCCCTCCACAGATTTTCTATGGGATTAAGGTCTGGAGACTGGCTAGGCCACTCTAAGACCTTAATGTGCTTCTTCTTGAGCCACTCCTTTGTTGCCTTGGCTGTGTGTTTTGGGTCATTGTCATGCTGGAATATCCATCCACGACCCATTTTCAATGCCCTGGCTGAGGGAAGGAGGTTCTCACCCAAGATTTGACGGTACATAGCCCCATCCATCGTCCCTTTGATGCGGTGAAGTTGTCCTGTCCCCTTAGCAGAAAAACACCCCCAAAGCATAATGTTTCCACCTCCATGTATGACGGTGGGGATGGTGTTCTTGGGGTCATATGCAGCATTCCTTCTCCTCCAAACACGACGAGTTGAGCTGCTGCCAAAGAGTTCCATTTTGGTCTCATCTGACCACAACACTTTCACCCAGTTGTCCTCTGAATCATTCATTGGCAAACTTCAGACGGACATGTATACGTGCTTTCTTGAGCAGGGGGACCTTGCGGACGCTGCAGGATTTCAGTCCTTCACGGCGTAGTGTGTTACCAACTGTTTTCTTGATTACTATGGTCCCAGCTGCCTTGAGATCATTGACAAGATCCTCCCATGTAGTTATAGGCTGATTCCTCACCATTCTCATGATCATTGCAACTCCATGAGGTGAGATCTGGCATGGAGCCCCAGGCCGTGGGAGATTGACAGTTCTTTTGTGTTTCTTCCATTTGCGAATAATCGCACCAACTGTTGTCACCTTCTCACCAAGCTGCTTGGCGATGGTCTTGTAGCGCATTCCAGCCTTGTGTAGGTCTACAATCTTGTCCCTGACATCCTTAGAGAGCTCTTTGGTCTTGGCCATGGTGGAGAGTTTGGAATCTTGATTGATTTCTTCTGTGAACAGGTGTCTTTTATACAGGTAACAAGCTGAGATTAGGAGCACTCCCTTTAAGAGTGTGTTCCTAATCTCAGCTCGTTACATGTATAAAAGACACCTGGGAGACAGAAATCTTTCTGATTGAGAGGGTGTCAAATACTTATTTCCCTCATTAAAATGCAAATCAATTTATAACATTTTTGACATGCGTTTTTCTGGATTTTGTTGTTGTTGTTATTCTGTCTCTCACTGTTCAAATAAACCTACCATTAAAATTATAGATTGATCATTTTTTTGTCAGTGGGCAAACGTACAAAATCAGCAAGGGATCAAATACTTTTTTCCCTCACTGTATTGTAGAGTAGATATATACTATTATAGAGTCGGTATATACGACTATAGAGTGGGTAGATACCAATGTAGACTAGGTAGATACTACTGTACAGTTTGTAGGTACTGATACTGTAGAGCAGGCAGTAGGGTGGAGGGGGGGTATAGCAGCCCAGCCCCAGCCTGCCAAGGTGCCACCTCAGCCTGCTGGGCAATCTACTTGAGGCCTGGGGCTCTGTATGGGTCTAGGCCTGACCACGACACTGTTAAGTAAGTACTATATTCTTGCTTCTTTCACTAAACTCACGTGGATAAAAAACTCATATTTAAAAATTAAGTTAGTAAATATCAAAATAATAATGTGTGTGTAGACAACAAATATAAAAAAAAATAAGTTAGTGAATATTAAACTAATAATTTGTGTCTAAGTCCATGTGTGTGTGTGAGTCGATATGCGTGTGTGCGTCGATGTGTCTTTGTGAGTCCATGTGTGTTTGTAAGTCGATATGTGTGTGCGTGGGTCCATTAGAGTGTATAAGTCAATTTGTGTGTGTGTAAGTCCATGTGTGTGTGTAAGTCGGTGTGTGTGTGAGTCGATAAGTCTATGTGTGTTTGTAAGTCTATGTGTGTGTGAAAGTCGATGTGTGCGTAAATCAATGTTTGTGTAAGTCGATGTGTCTGTGTGCGAGTCGATGTGTGTGTGTACATCTATGTGTGTGTAAGTCCATGTGTGTGTGTACGTTCATGTGTGTGTAAGTAGATGTTTGTGTGAGGCCATGTATGTATGTATGTGTGTGAGCCGATGTGTGTGTGTCAACGTATTTGTGTGAGTCGATGTGTGTGTGTGAGAATCAATTTGTTTGTGTGTATCAATGTGTAATGGGTTCTGGAGACACTTGTAGAGGTAACTTCTTTATTACAATACAACACTCCAACAATCCTGATACTCTGTTACAGCCTAGGTACACAGCCTCGGTACACAGCCTAGATACACTACTCTGGCTACGCTCTGGGGTCCTCCGGCTACAATTACCCTAGGGGAGGCTACCTGACCCGACCCAGCCAAGGTGCGGGTCTGGACTCTGGCTTCCTCGGAAATCGCCCTTACAAGGACGTAGAGCCGGGAGTCCCAGAGTCCCACCACTGGCCCTCACAGCATCCCGGCCCTTACAAGGACAAGCGGGACGAGGGGGTCCAGGGTCCTAAGCTGGCTGGCTGGTCTTTGGTCCAGAGCACACACAGCCCCCCCGTTGGTGGCGCCAAGGGGCTTAACTGTCTGGGGTGCCTGGGATCCTCGTGCCTGGTGCCGAGGGCTTATCTGTCTAGGGTCCCAGAGTCCCCAGCAGCCCCTCTCCTCTTATGGCACTACATTACCCCCTCTACGTAGCCTCCAGCCGACCCGGCTGTCAAAAAAATACAATGGTACAATACATTATTTGTTAACCATCAGAATGAGTGTATGCGTGTCAATGACAAAATGGATGACAAAACAAGAAAAATTAGAAGAAAGCGCCTCTCCTCCTCCTGTGGTCACGTGTATATAAAATAAAAAACTTCAGGCCACGGATGCAGAACAACACTGTATAAACACATATATGCAGGATGAAAGCACGCCCCAACCGCTCACTATACATGATGGCAAGGTGAGTGGCAGCGCGTTGGGACGAGAGTTCGTGGGCGGGGGTCATGAAAATCGTTTGAGTTTGGAGCAAGTCCGAGTGGCAGGTCCATCGGCCAGGATGGAGGCGGGAGGGGACCGACGACCCGTTGTTGCGCTAGTGTCCTGGGTCGCTGATCCCGCGGGCAAGCTTGTTCCCGCTGGGTCGGCCGTGGCGGGTTTCATTCCCGAGGCACCTTGGTATGCCGAGGATACGGTGGTGAGCGAGGCACCGGGGTCGGAGGTCCTGAAGTCCGGCGTCGGGGGACCCGGCAGCCGGATGCCACATGGCCCGAAGGCCACAGTTGTGGCAGATGATGGAAGCCCCATCCTGGCACGAGGTTGGCCGGTCCCGCTGGTGGTGATCCCGCTGGGATCGCCTGATGAGGCCCCGAATGCACGTCATAGGCTTGTGCATCAGGTGGGCCTGCGCAGGCAGCGATGGTCGTGTCATAATCGCAATGGAGGTGTGCTTGGATGTACCTGGCAGCACGTAGCGACGTGAAGTCGTCGTCATCGTCGTCTGCCGGCATGGCAACTCGAAGCTGAAGGGCCAAGCTCATGAACTTCTGCAGCACGAGTGACTCCACAGCATCATCATCCATGCGAGGGTAGGAAAACCCCGCCATGGCCAGCAGCGCGCTGCGGTACCCCATCGCCGACTCGGAGGCCTTCTTCCTCCTCGCATCGAAGCGGTGACGTGCTTCGGACGGGGGTCCATAAATCAGCCGCATCTGATGAAGGGCGTCCGTGAGCCCATGGCACCGCAAGGAGTGCGGCGAGGCCGTCGTTGTCGAGCATGTCCGGGAGGCCGTGGAGCGCTTCATCCTCCGACCAGCCGGACGTCTCTATATGAGAGACGAACCGGCGTTCGAACGCTGCCCACTCACCCCCCTCTGAAGAATATGCCTTGAGTTCCGGCAGGCGTTGCTGGACGTGAGCTCCGCGTTCGTTGCCTGGCGACCCGGCTGAAGCTGGCCCCGCGTTCCCAGCACTGTCACCCGGTGGTGAGGGACGCAGCGCTGATGACGCGGCGTTGTTTGTTTGGACCGCGCTGGGCCCGGAAGTGACGTTGCTCCCAGCGGTCATTGCTCCCCTGGCGGAAGTGGCGTTACACCCGGAAGTATCCCCCACATTTGTGGCGGGAACGGCCGCCATCTTTGTGGTGGAGCCGGCGGGCTGGGTGCGGCCGCTGCGCCGTCTCTCTCCCTCCTGTCTCCGCCTGTGAGCGACGCATATCGTCCAGGATGGAGACAGTGGCGTGGAGCAGCTCAGTGAGGCGAAGCAGCGTTTCCTCCATTGCTGCTCCCGACGCTGGAGGAGGGTCGTCCGGTGTGGTGGACGGCTGCTCAGCCGGCGGTGCGGCTTCGTTGTCGGCCCGAGTTGGCTGCCCCATCACCGCTTGTTCCGGAGACACTTGTAGAGGTAACTTATTACAATACAACACTCCAACAGTCCTGATACTCTGTTACAGCCTAGGTACACAGCCTAGGTACACTTCTCTGGCTACGCTCTGGGGTCTTCTGGCTACCTGACCCGACCCAGCCAAGGTGCGGGTCTGGACTCTGGCTTCCTCGGAACTCGCCCTTACAAGGACGTAGAGCCGGGAGTCCCAGAGTCCCACCACTGGCCCTCACAGCATCCCGGCCCTTACAAGGACAAGCGGGATGAGGGGGTCCAGGGTCCTAAGCTGGCTGGCTGGCGGGTCTTGGGTCTTGAGCTGCGACTGGCCCCGATCGGCCAGGGAGCTGCCCTTTTATGCCTCGTCCCCAACGAGGGGTAGGGTTGTGTGTGCCCCCAGATATCCCACAGAGCACACACAGGCCCCCCGTTGGTGGCGCCAAGGGGCTTAACTGTCTGGGGTGCCTGGGATCCTAGTGCCTGGTGCCGAGGGCTTATCTGTCTAGGGTCCCAGAGCCCCCAGCAGCCCGTCCCCTCTTATGGCACTACAAATGTGTGTGTGTGAGTCAATTTGTTTGTGTGTGTAAGTCCATGTGTGTGTGTAAGTCCATGTGTATGCGTTTGAGTCGATGTGTGTGTGTGAGTCCATTTGTGTGTGTGTAAGACGATGTGTGTGTATGTAAGTCAATGTATGTGTCTCGTAATCAATGGGTGTGAGTCGATGTGTGTGTGTGTACATCGATGTATGTGTGTGTGTGTGAGTCCTTGTGTGTGATTCGATGTATTTGTGTGTGAGTTGATGTGTGTGTGAGTCGATGTGTGTGTGTGTGTGAGTCTATGTGTGTGTAAGCCCATGTGTGTGCGTTTAAGTCGAGGTCTGTGTGTGTGAGTCGGTGTGTGTGAGTCGATATATTTACGTGTGTGTAAGTCGATGTGTGTATGTGTGTGTGAGTCGATGTGTGTGTAGGTCGATGTGTGTGTTTGAGTCGCTGTGTGCACCGGGCAGAGATGATCTCCCAAGCGAAATGCTAAGGGTGGGTGGCGTTTGTGCACAGACTGCCATACATGACATAACAACAGTCTGGACCACTGGACAGATTCCACAGGATTGGAAGTATGCCCTGGTGGTCCCCCTCTTTAAGAAGGGGGACCGCACAGACTGTAACAACTACAGGGGCATCTCACTCCTCAGTGTGCCGGGAAAGGTCCTGGCAAGGGATTATTCAAGATCACCTTGCTAGGCACGCTGAGGAGAGTCTTGCATAGCCCCAATGCAGTTTCAGGAAAGGACGGTCCTGCACAGATGCCATATCTTGTCTGTCTGCTACAGCAGAGGTGCAGGTCAAGGCCTATGATACCATCAGTAGGCCTGGCCTCTGGGTTGTTCTTTGTGCTTTCGGAGTCCCTGACCCTCTGCTCACGATCAATAAGGGCCTTCATGATGATGAGCGGGTCTGGGTAAAACTATGTTGCCAGGAGTCGGAGTCATTCCTTGTACACCTTGGGGTGAGACAGGGATGTCCTCTGGCTCCCACATTATTTAACATCTATTTCGACCATGTAGTTCCTGAAGCCTTCAATAGCTGTACCGGAGGAATTTCCATCTGGTACAGATACAATGGGAGGCTAATCGGCGCCCGGGTGCGGTCAAGGGATGGCTCCTTATTGCTCAACCACGTTATGTATGCCGATGATCTGGTAATTTCTGCTCACTCAGAGGAGGAGTTGGAGGCGCTGCTGCTGAACCAGGAGCTTGTCACAAAGAGGTGGGGCCTTACCATCAGCCCCACCAAAACTAAGCGCCTGCCTGGGTATTTTGTACCATCGGACACTCCACCCCCACAACTCCCAATTGGTGATAGGGCAGTTGTGGAGAGAGTGGAGAGTTTCCCATACCTGGGCAGTGTTCTCATGACCGGCTCCGGTTTAACAGCAGAGGTCTCACTCCATATCAGTTGAGCGGCATTATCTTTTCATCGGTTGCGTAACGCTGTGTGGAAGCTACCTGGTCTGTCGCTCTGCACAAAGCTTCAGGTCTTCTGGGCCACAGTCATTCCCTCCCTTCTATACACTTGCGAAACGTGGACCCCCCTAATGGAACATCTTCGCCGATTAGAAACATTTAGGCTGGCCTGCCTTCGATCCATCCTGGGTTTTACCATGCTGGATTGTATGAGCTCACAAATCCTTGAAAGATCTGGGCAAAGTGTCCATCGGTGAGCTCCTCCGCTCCTCCAGCAGGCAAGGCTGCGTTTGCTGGCTCATGTAGCCCGCATGCCCAGCCACCGCATGCCTAAACAGCTTTTGTTCGGCCGGATCGAGGGGGCTAAACGGGCGTGGCACGGGCTAGAGAAGAGATGGAGTGATGTGGTACAGGAGGACGTGGAGCTGAGTGGACTTGCCGATGACTGGTACCAGCGGTGTCAAGATCGGCTTCTGTGGAGGAGGCTCATGAAGGACGCTAGTGAGCAGTTGGAGGCAGTCACCCTCCAACAACAACAGGAGGCGGAGGAGCGACGCTCACAACAACGAGCGAAGCGCTGGGTGGCTAAAGCACAGCAAGTTGGCACAGTAGCGCGCACAGGTGGTGCATCAGTCAGTCGTCTCGGTCATCTCAGTCAGTCGACCCGTGGCACCTGGGTCTGCCCCGTGACCTCCTGCCAGCGGGCGTTCAACACTTCACCTGGCCTCAAGGTGCACATGGCCTGGCACAAGCATCGTGGTGACGTCACCGCCACTTCGTGGCGAATGGCGGTTGTTGTTGTGTAAGTCGATATGTGGGTGTGTGTAAGTCGATGTGTTTGTGTGTGTGGGTGGATGTATGTGTGTTTGTGAGTCGATGTGTTTATGTGTGTATATTTTACGCCCGGGGGACACTGGGTACTTCCCTCTAGTCTATTGATAATGACAAGCCACTTCTTTGAGCTATTATTTGTGGCCAGGTCGTGTCTGAAAAAAAATGCTATATAGCTCAGTTGGCTTTCCCAAGTAAAGTAAAACTACTTTTGTTCATATGATATGATTCTTTCGGTAAAGTCATGTAGATAGAAAAAATAATAACAATGAAATAATACAAATAAAAATGAAAATAAAGTGAATAAAACATAATAGAAATATCACGACGTTTCGATTGCAACACAAGCGGTCGTCATCAAGAACAGGGAGGTTAACGTCTGAGGGCAAGCTGTTTATAAAGGTTTAGAGTTGGGCGGGGCATCTAATGTTAATGTCGGAGATGTCTCCAACACCACCAGTAGGTCTACATCAATCAAAGTGCTGTTTATAAAGGTTTAGAGATGGGCGGGGTAGCTGATGTTAATGTGGGAGAAGGCTCCGACACCAGCAGTAGGTCTACACCAATTAAAGCATTGCACCTCGCTCCATACACCCTCACTGCTGACGGTGGAGGTGGACAAGAAAACACAAATCAAGTCATGACCCAAAGTGGTTGATAATATCTTTCAAATGATTGCTTGGTTTAAACCGTTGTCTCGGTTTTAAATTGTGTCTGTGTCTGTATGTATGGATGGCTTCAAGAACGAATCTTTGTTGATAGCCAGTCAGCTTGCAAAGTACCGTCGTCTTAGAGAAATCAATTTCACGTGAGCCAGCCGCTTAAAGTAATGATCAGCCACGGCAGAAGTATTGGTCCTGCCGTGTTTCAGATCTGCCTTATGTTCACGAACATGGTCCGAGACATGTCGTTTGCTTTCCCCAATGTAACTGCTGCCGCAGATACAGTTTAGTTTGTAGACGCTGGGATATTGCATGTCAGGAATCTTGTCCTTCACATATGGGATGAGGTCACGCATTTTATGCACTGTGTTAAATCGGACCTGGATCTTGTGTTTGTTCAAGATTTTGGAATTATTTTTGGTTATCCCTGCTATGTAAGGTAAGGTGATAGTTTTTATTTGATCTTCAGTTGGCTCCTTCCTCACGGTTGGGGTGATGTCTTTGCGGATTGTGTATTCAGAATATCCATTTGCCTTGAGAGCCTGGTGTACGTGTTTGAGTTCACTGGTCAGGTGTTCATGGTCGGAGATACATTTACCTTTCTATGGTGTAGCGTTTTGTCCTTCTGGGATGGACGAACTGAGTGCCACGTGGCAATAACACCTGCTGGGAATTAGGCAGTGGCTAACTCATGGATAGACTGGTGTCCTCAACAGGGGAAGTGGGATTTCCACCGCATCCTCTGTACGCATAGTCACTTTAAGATGTTTTCTTGTTCATGTTTTAGTTTTTTGTTTGTTGCGGTTGCACCCGATTCAAGAGCTGAATGGCTCACAGGGCTATACCAAATAAATGAAACTGAAAACTGAAATTGTACTGTTCATGCAAACGGGAACTGTCCTACGTTGGTAGAGCATGCCTGTAATCCAGCACTGTCGACGCAAGGGTTGGTGGATCGCACAATTATTGCGAACCTCTCCTTGAGTATCGAGGTGCCCATACCCGAACTCGCCAGAAGAAGGGGATACAGCAAAGTTCACACGAATATAATATGTCCCTCATGGGATAGAGTGTTGCCGACCTCGCACTTGTGGATTTTCTGTGTGCTGCGGTTTTCTACCCCATGTATAAATACTTATGGAGTGGCTGAAAATATCCCAATGCAGTCTGTTCGTCTATAACACGGTAGTTGCGTTCCTGAAGAACACCACTTTATGGAAAAATCGCTGTTATAATAAATAATATAGGGTGACGAACAGTCAGCGAGAACATGTGAGATGCGTATTATGGCTGAACAAAGACTGAGGCACGTGGGTAGCATTTAGAAGCATCCAGTAGCATCTCACCTTGCATAATGCTACACTGAGGCAGTGGAACAACCGCTTATTCCTACTCGCACAACGTAGTTCCATTCACGTAATCACATTATATATAACTAGGTTCATTTTGGTTCTTTCAGTAAGTCACGTAGAAGGGAAATAACAAAATAATATATTTTTTAAAGTTTTTTTTATTTTGTTATTTCCCTTCTACGTGACTTTACGGAAAGAACAAACAATATGAATCTCTGCAGTCACGAAAGTTTTAAATCTAAATTTATAACTAGGTTGTTTGGAGGCGCCTGTGTCGCCCCTCAACAATCTAGTATTCATCATAGAAAGATAGATAAAGGTGTGCGCTTACCAACGTAATGGAACGTCTGTCCCTGCGACTTGTTTGATTGTGATAGCGTATGGGGGGAGAATGGGAAATTGTCATCATCGTAAAACAAATGGCAAAGTCGTGTCGGTGGGGGCCAAGTAGATTCTGGGAATCAACACTGAATCGCCTCGTTCTCTCTCTCTCAAGCGTTCATCATCGATACATAGAGAAAGTTGTTTATATATAAATATAATTTTGCATCTGGAAGACTTAATTGAAAACGACATTTCGTGTGAATTTTCTCTTGTTAAGTAGATGTCCTTGCTGGGGGTTCGGTTCGATGCGGACTTTCACCTGTTTGGGATTGCAGGATCGAGTTAAGGCCTCAGAGCTGGCCGTGCGAGAAGACCGCCGTCTACAGATTGATTCCAACGTAATCGAACATCTATCCCTGTGCCTCCGTCGTTCATGCACGGGACGCGTAGGTTTGCAGAGCCCCCTGCATGAAAACGACGGGAAGTGCAGCATTCATCATATTCATCACAGATAAAGTTGGGCCTTTATATTTTTTATTCGCATGTGTTATATTTACAGACTGTAAATAGAGGACTGCAGAGCTTGGGCAATTGTTGGCAGTGCCGGCTCACTGCATTGCTATTGATAATGACCAAATCATCCTCAATGTGTCTAATCTTTTCTGATTTCAGAAGATAAGCAGAGTTAAGTCTGGATCGTGCTAGGATAGGCGACCACCATGCATGACAGGTGCTATAGGCTATAACCTCCAGTGCTGTGGTGGACAGGAGAGGGCAGTGTAGTAAAATACATTGTTGCACTGTACTTGTATGCTCCTACATCTGTTTCCCCCACCTTGACCAACCCACACTGACCAGAGTGGTAAAGTATTGGTCAAATAACCCACATTAACTGCAGTGGCATGGGGAGGCCCTCATTCAGTAGTGGATACACAGAGAGCTGTACATGTGCAATATATTGGAATCAAAAACTTTTTAAATATATAATTACATACCGAGTTACAACAATGCTATATATTTCAAAATATGCAGTGTTTTGTGTTCATATATTGCAGTTGTATGCAGCATATGCCAAATCGCATTCAATATTGTGGAACCATTTGCACCCCCATTTGCTCGATTTTCCAACTCCATTGTTCCCGCTGAGAATGATGATGATGCAGGTGTGAGTGCGTGTGTGTGTGTGTGTGGGAGAAGTTAACTGATAGTATATTCGCACACTTGACATTCACACATTTGCATGCCAGTGCTTGGTATCGATGTGCGAATGCCGGATTTCTCATCTAGAAAAACAAAAATAACAGTGTATGTGTAATAAGAGCCTATGTCCGGCTCACGTGGTGATCGGCTCTGATGGTCCCGCTTTACAGCCAATGGGGGGAGAGCCTGGGAGCATGGCCTCGGCGTGATCACAGGATGTCAGCTAGGGTGATTGGTTCTGCTGGTCTTGGCCTCAGCCAATGGGAAGACAAGTCAGGGGCGTGGTCCCGGGAGTTGATGGGGAATCTGGAACATTCGGCGCAGGCTATTAAGGATTGGCTGGAGTGTACCACGTGACCCAGGCGTTAAACAAGGGGAGAGATGAGAGACACGTGGTCAGACACGGAACGAAGAGAGAGGGGCCACGCGCGAGCGGGGCTCCGGGTGCCACGTGGCGGTGCGTCTCTTGTGGGCTGTCTGCCCGCTTCCCGTTGCCTGCCAGCAACGGGGAGTGTTTGTGAACTGAAGAAGTGAAATAAAAGGACCGATTCCACAAGCCGTCTCCAAGAGGTTTATTACATATGGATATTCATACGTGGATATCCCCTCCGTGACAAGGGCCTGCAGGCTTGCTTCCTGCTCTGCGCTCGATTCGTGCAGCTACTTTGTGTCCGTAGTTCTGTCTCTACCCATTGACGCGAGGGCCGCTTTGTAGAAAATTGGATACATTTGGTATTTTGCAATTCACGTGCCTCCTGTTTCTGAGCCGAGACGCCCCCAGGTCTATCCCGCTGCTCCGTGCCGCCATTGAGTAATGTGGGGAATCCGGCCTAGCGAAACGGTGGCGAAAAGTTTTGGTGGATACTATCTTATCTTTAACGAATTTATATAGCGCCTTATTCAAGGCGCATAATTAGTAATAGTACATATCAATGCAGTGGTGGAGACAAGGTGAATGAAATAGATGGAAGGAAGCCATGGGCATATTTATGATCATGCGTTAAATCGGTGAAAGCTAAATTGATGACAGTCGGTGATGATGAATGGATTGAATGCATGGGGGATGAGTGGGAGCCATACGAGAATGTGAAGATGGAAAAGTAATGGTGGCGGGTATGAGGTGGAGATTAATGCTAGGGAAAATAAGTGAGTTTTGAGTGCGGAGCGTAAACTAGTGAGCGAAGGTGGCTGTTTAATGTGGAGAAGTTTGTTCCAGTAGTGGCGGTGACATCAACGCTTGTTTTAGAGGTTTGCGATTCAACTATTATTTTTTTTACCATGTAAGGTCCACACTAAGCTATATAGCTGATTTTCACAAGTAACCTGGCAACAAATGATAGCTCAACGAAGTGGCTTATCGCATGGGAATTTCTCGCAGCCAATTACTCTAAACGCATGTTGGTTCTAAATGTGGAGGGGAAAAAACCGGAAGACCCGGAGAAAAATCCTCGCAACTACGGGGAGACAAGCAAACTCCAAATATACAGCAGGTGTCAGGGTTGGGATCAAACCCACGGACGTCTTGCATACCAGGTGAGGTAATTATCATCTCGCTATCATGGTGCCCAGGTTATTACTGCGGTTGTATTAACCATAAATATATGCTCCATCTGCTTCACGTGGATTTTAAAGAATCCCATAAATAAAATAATACATTCTAATGTTATTTGATTTGAGTAGACAATTTTTCATCTCGTGCTAAAAAACTTCCACGTAAATAAAAATCACCTTCAAATGAATAAATTGTGATTACACTTAGTAGCAGCAATCACCGCCCCCTACCGAGAGACAAATGCTTAGCTCGCAGGCCAGGTTCTGAGTCACCTTGTGCCGCACAGGGACAGCTGCCACTGGGTTGGGGGGGGGGATCCTCTTCCAGTGTGTGAGATGAGATGCGGTGTAGAAGCGATGTGAGATGCCTCGACGAGAAAAGGGGCAGCATCTATCAAAAAACAAATCTTCATAACTAAATTATGATCGTGCAGAAATGCATCAATCACACGGTGCGGCATGGCTTTGTGTGGGGAGTGCTGAGAGGGCACGCTGGCCCGTGTGTGTGTGAGCGTATCGCCTCAATTGTGAATGCCACCCAGGTCGCTCTTGCAACATGCATTGTTTCATGCATCTCAGTGGGTTTATTTAATCTCCAGCTTAAGTAAGGATGACAAAGATTCCGCAGACGTCTCTGCATTTCAAATGGGTGCCCCAGGTACATCGCGCGACACGTTGCACATCGTTGGTGGCTTATTGCATGGAATTCAGAGGCAAGAGTTGGTGGACCACCGTGGGTAAAGGGTTGGTTGCGGGTGTTTCCCTGGTGTGGTTCGTTGGATTGAGTGTTGGCAATCCATTAATCAGCTGCAGCAGCATCATCAATTATCTTAAATTAAACTAATCGCCACCGTCATTACAAAACCGCAATCATGTTTTTTTTTTCTAAATAGCATAGTCATTGTATTTAATTAACGCTGCCTTTGCCTTCACGCAGCACTAACTCGCTCCCTTGAGAGTTTATTGTGAGTGAGTTCATTGCGAGTGAGTGAGTTCATTGCGAGTGAGTGAGTTAATTGCCAGTGAATTCATTGCGAGTGAGTGGCTTCATTGCGAGTGAGTTAATTGCGTGAGGTGGAGCGGCAGCACCCGATTGGTCGGCTTGGTGTGTCGCGTGTGCATGTGACCGACGTCACAGCGTGAGTTCCCCGTTCTGTCTGCCCGAACCCCCCCCCCGGATGCCGATTGGCTGCGGTGACTTGTTGCAGAATGGCACTTCGTCCGTCCATTGCATACGCCGAAAATTGAGACGTGAATTTCACGCTGGAAAAGTGTTAAGCGATAAACCGCCACGTGAATATTGCCTCACTATTTTTTTTATTCCTGACACTTTCCTAATTCCCGAGGAAAACGGCGAAGAGCATCCTCCTCGGTGACACCCACTGGGAAGATTCCAATTGTATATAGTCGATGATCCGCGCATGACAAAGCCGCCACAAGTGTCGAGTGAACAAACCACGCTTGATGGCTCAATCAGGAGTAGACGCTTCCACGGACGACGCATGCCAGAGTCCTTTGCTTTCACTGGGAAATTGTGACAAGACAAGACTGGTGTTGACACCCATAGCAATCATGTCAGTAAGAGCTGTATGAAGCTGCGAAACAAATGTCGGTGCGTTGCAGTGTCGAACACTACGTGTGTGTGAGTGTCAATGTGAAGCATCAGCAGGTCTCAACATGTTTTCCTTGGCAATCCTGATTGAAATGTTTGGTATTTCTGCTTTAAGCATTAAGGGAATAAGTCAAATTCCACGCAGATATGGAAGCTTTTGGAGTATTGGTCACATTATTTCTTTGTAAGTACATTACTGCACGTTCAGATGTATTGAGGCACCCTTTAAATACATTCAGTGTACGTATATGCACTTACATATATTTCAAGAAACGCATATCCTCAAACAAGCTGAAATAAATCGTTAATATCTCAATTTATAAACAATGACTATGAAATGCGAAAATATATACTGGAAGACACTAACGCTTTAGGTATTGGCCCTTCTCTAGAGCAGAGATTGCCAAAATGCCATAAGATTATTATGCAAAACACATTTTTTTTACGTTTTACTTTCCCGTTGTGCTGTACAACATGTATTAATGGGGCATGCAATATAAACATGCGCCGTCTCTTACTCCATGTACATCGTGGTGTTCACCAGTGCCTGCGTTCGTAAATGGACTATTGGCGGTACACCGGTGCAGCAAAACACACTTGTCCTCATAAAACTGTCCAAAATCTAAATTTGAAATTACTAAATGTATCTGTTTATCGATATTTAATTGATCCAGTCGCCAAGGTTTATTCAGTCTCATTAAGATGAAAGAAATCTGAATCGAGAGACCGCCCAACTAAGTCTAGGGCACGAGGAGTCAAATCTGCCTTTGGAACAGGGAGCCAATCATCATCAGGCTGGGTACTACTATACGGCAACAGACTAAAGCTTCGTGTTCAGCTGCTCATAATGTTCGTCTTCTAACTGCTTCCACATCACGAGAACTGATTTGGACGCACCACCCCACAATAATTTCTGACAGGAGTTGCCAATCGCAAGAAATTAAATAATTATTGCTATTTTTTTACTTTTTGTTATACCATGCACCACTACCGGTGTACTGCAAATACATTCAACTGTCACGTGAATCCTATTTCTCGAGTACTGACTATATCTCCCTATGTGCGTCTGCGACAGTCCAGCCGATTACCGTGGAAACGGACATCTACGTCAACAGCATTGGCCCAGTGTCAGCTATTAACATGGTGAGTAAGCCCGTTCAGCCCACGGTTATTTGTTTACTATTTTCATATTCTTTGGGTATTTCGGTAAAGTCACGTAGATAGGTTAAAGTTAATAAAAAATTAAATAAACAAAAAACTACGACGTTTCGATCGCAACACAA
>CM025611.2:11250048-11305813 GCA_014621495.2 Entosphenus tridentatus | reverse complement strand
GCATCACATTCATCATCAGCAGCATCACATTCATCATCAGCAGCATCGCTTTCATCATCAGCAGCATCGCTTTCACCATCAGCAGCATCACATTCATCATCAGCAGCATAACTTTCATCATCAGCAGCAGCAATAACACTGCCATCACAAAGATCGTTCCGATAATAATGTATTCCGTCATTATAATGACCATTACACTCATCATCATCACCTCCAACATCACCATAATCATCACCACCATACCATTATTCCCACCATTACCATCATCATCGCCATCATCACCACAATCTGACTGAACACTGCCCAGACTCAACACTGCCCACAGACTCAACACTGTCCATAGACCCAACACTGTCCATAGACCCAACACTGGCCAGACTCAACACTGCCCATAGACTAAACACTATCCATATATACTCTTGGTTCTTTTGGTAAAGTCACATAGGTATAAAATACAATAAATCACGACGTTTCGGGCGCAACACAAGCGTACGACATCAGGTGATGACGGACGCTATACCTATGTGACTTTACCGAAAGAACCAAAGAGTATGTATTCCATCAGTCACGAAAGCTTCAAATCAAGACTACCCATATAATCAACACTGCCCATAGACTCAACACTGCACACACCCAATACTGCCCATATACTCAACACTGCCCACAAGACTCAACACTGCCGATAGTCAGCACTGCCCACAGACTCAGCACTGCCCACAAACTCAATACTGCCCATAGACTCAGCACTGCACCATAGACCAACACTGCCCATAGGCTCAACACTGCCCACAGACTCAACACTGCCGATAGTCAGCACTGCCCACAGACTCAGCACTGCCCACAGACTCAACACTGCCCATAGACTTAGCATTGCACCATAGACTCAATACTGCCCATGGACGCAATACTGCACCATAAATACTCTTGGGTTTTTTTGGTAAAGCAACGTAGGTAAAAATAAATAATACAAATAATATAAATAATAATAGAAATAAAATAATAAATCACGACGTTTCGGAGGCAACACAAGTCTCCGTCATCAGGTAGGAACGTCACAGCTAAAATTTACTGTATCAAGTGAGGCAAAATTCCAAGAGACAAGCTCTTAAATACAAGTTAAGGGGGAGGGGGGGCTTATCTGAATAAGGGGGTGGTGGGCGGGGCTAAAAGAGAACAATCGGTGTACCTCGACTTGGGGTTGTAACCGGTGTTGGCTGACAAACCAAATACAAAAAAGGCAGTACTGTTTAACGCTGGGGATGTCAACACTCGGTAAAGTAGAATAGTACCTGTCAAATAAGGTGGTCCAAATATGTGTAGTTAAATCTTTTTTACATGGTTAATAACATCTTTCCAATGATTACTCAGTTTGTACCCATCATCGCGGTTGAAGTTATGTCTGTGTTGTGACCAGATGTAAGATTCCTTGCAACTATCTTCATTAATGCTGCCGTATAACAGATGAGTGAACAAATTGGGAAATGGCCCTCATTATTTAGAACATTAAGAAAGAACATGGGTGACATTTCGGCAAGTGTACTTAGCATTGTGCATTGTATATATCATTGACGACCCCACCGTGGAAGTGCCGGGATTCTCTCTCTCACGATGGCTGTCGACCACTGAACCGTGCTCTAATGCAGAATGGGAGATGTGCGTACACTCTGTTCCATGAATAAAAAATCTCAAGATTCACCAATGTATGACTGTGGTGAAGCCCAAACAATCATACGAATCACCGACAAGTGCGCCATCCACGCACATACCTTGGCAGTATCGCTGCATTCCGCACAGCGTCTACTGCTGCCTTGAAATGGTTGAAGGACCTTAATATTCAACTATAACATCTAAACAAACTTGCTTTCTTTCCATACGTTACAAGAATAATTTAAAACGTTGGTCAGATCATCATCAACTTTAGGTCACACCTTGTGTTGCTATTTATATCCAATGGAGCAAGTTTTCAGATTGAATGAGTTTGCATTGCGTGGATATTCCTCCAGGAGCCCAGTAAGCCGGATCCTCTGGGTTTTCCCTCCATATTTAGAAACATGTGTTTAGAGCATTTGGCTGATATAAAATTCCTTGCGATAAGCCACTTCGTTGAGCTATCATTTGTGGCCAGGTTGCTTCTGAAAAAGAGCTGTATCACTTAGTGGGCCTTACCTGATCAAATAAATATCATAGTAAATAGTAGTATTCATAAAATACCAAGTACACTGCAAAAATAAGTATAACCACCGTGCTGTATTATCGACACATGTACAAATTTGGCTGCGGATCTTATAGTCTGAACCCAAGAATCCCAAATAAGAAAATTACCCTCGACCAAATTATATACATATATGTACAGCATGTGTCACGTTGCTTGGGTAAACAAGGTCTGCCATGTAAAAGATACATCGAGTAATGGAATTGCACCTAATTTAATAATAAAAATAAAGCATATTACCGCTGTGGCATTGTAGGGGTCATATTGAGTGTATAGCCCCAAGGTTAAGCCCCAAGGTTAATTTCGCAGAGGCAACAAGGCACGAGGACCACTAATGGCTAAGCAGGTTGGAGATCTTCACTGCACAGGAACTTCGAATGGATCTTCCGCGCTAACATTCCACTGTTGTAGAGCACTTTGTGTTTGCGAACCATCGATCACCAGAATTTTTGCGGTATTATACATTCTTTTAAACACAGTCGCTAAGCATAGGCCTGAAGGCCCACAACGTCAAAGTGGCCAGCAACAAAGAGCACTGTCAAAATTGTCATAGATGAGCGTTCACGCGTTGCTTGGATTGAGCAAGGATGTGGAAATGAGACAATAGGGACGGATTTCCAAAGTGGAGCTGTGTGAAGTTCCGTGTCCCTGAAGTGGTGTGGTTCAGCACCGTGTGGATGAGACGACTCAGTCTGGTAGACTCAGTCGACTCAGTCTCGCAGCTTTGGTGACTTGAGTACTCAATATGGAATGGGGGAATCGAGGAATGAAGTTCATGGGAACGGTAAACATTATAGTAGCAGTGAAAGAGTGATACGGAGGTGACAGACTGCCAGTGAGCGAGTGACTCAGTGAGTGCTGGATCATCAATCACCTTGACTGTTTCAGTATGAACTCTATCTGATACCGTGGGGTAGGAACTTGGTGCGCCACCCCAGTTATGACAATTATTATCCCTGACATCGAACACTGTGTTACTATGCAGCCCTCACATTCACATCGACACGCTTTGACAATGGCGGAGAGCTTCACATTATTATTTGTCCATGGAAACACACCACTTATTAAGTGCAGTGCTTGATAAATTAAACTGTGATGATGCAGCAGTTAATTGTAAAAACCACGGACATGCCTTGCTCTGGCGATAGCAGCTCCTTTGACTCGTGGTCACGGTAGGACATAATGCTCTCCGTAATGAGTCAGAAATTTATCTTGCAACGATGTCGCTGTCGTATAAAAAATTATGGCAACAAACCATTGTGAATCTCCGAACATAAGGGGCCATCCATTTAGTATGTACGCATGGAGGGGGGAGGGGGGTTAACCCAAATGCATATGCTTGCGTATGGGGGGTCTACTGACAATGTACGTAGCATAGCAAACGGGCGGGTGGGGGGGGGTGAAGCCTCGATCATAATTTGTCTACATTGGCCTTCAAATGAGCCACAGTTCAGTTTCTTCGGCTGTCAGACAAGTACTACCGGGAAAGGTAGAACTGTGGGAGAGGTGTCACTTGTATGCCACCGTACCCCTGACTGCTAGCTATCACGCAGCTCAGCAAAATGAGTGGCCAAGGTACGCAACTTAATTATTTAATGCAGCCAGCAGTGAACAATCTGTTTGCTTAAACACATTCATATTATTCATCCTTGATCGTTTCTGTGTGGATTAAATATCGGCCGTTCTATAGGATTCGGGGGGGGGGGTGCATAAAGCGTACGTATGCAGGTTGGGGGGGGGGGTTGTAAAAAGTAAGCGTGCGTACAGGGAGGGGTCAAGTCGACAGATTTTTGCGTACGTACTAAATGGATGGCCCCTAAGCAGATCTTGAATATGTGCACCAATTTCAAGCAAAGGACAGATGGTCGTCTATCTCCAGATTATGATCCTAGAGCCCTGCTTCTATGTTTATAGTGCGGTTTTCAGTGGAGAATTTAACGTGCGACTCGTTCGTTTTTACTAGATGCTTCATTGCCAGGCTAGCCCATAACTTATTAAGCTCGCTACAATCGGTTTTGCCCGTTTCACCAGAATTTGTAGGTTCAGTTATTTCAGCTGCATAATAATTTAGACTAGGAATTAACAAGGTATGCCCTGTCTTAGGATAGGTGTAGGGGCCGACGTCCACCCGACTGCCCTCGGCGGGCAGGTGGGGCGTGACGTCCGCCCCTTCCACTCCCTCCTCCACTCCTTCCTCCACTGCGCCGATCGGCCACCGCCAGGCCCCCACCGACCGGGTGATCGGCCCCCCTGCGTTAGTGCCCCCTCTGAGGGACATAGCTGAATATCTGTCTCACTGCCGCACGGGCTTATTCCACACACGCCCACGTACACCACCCCCAATGCTCACTCGGCGGCGAGCATGCGCGCGTTTCTGCCAATGATCAGATTCTAATATGCACCCGCACTAAGACTCGCATTAAACGGCTGCACGAATACGTGCGCCAGCGGGTGGTTATTCGCTGCCCCGCACCCGCGCTAAGACTCGCTCTAAAGCGGCCGCGTGAACATGCGCACGTCAGTGGGCAGTGGTATCCCAAACCATGCACGCACTATGACTAACGCTATGGTGGCAATGCGAACACACATGTCCCTGTTGACGATTATACTCTAATACGCGCACGCATCACAACTAGTGCTACAGCGGCGGCGCAAACATGGGCGCACCTGCAGGCGATTATTTTAACGAGCACTCGTGCTGGGGCTCTACCCTCACTCTCGCCGCTCGTCCGCTCACGCAGCCACTCCACACACACACACAAATCATCGATGCTCTGTGCGAACGTTTATTCATGGCGCAAAAACCCTGCACTGTCTGAAGGAAATATTCTGCGAGTAGAGCCTATCTTATCACTACCCAATTCCCCAAGTACTTACGTGCCCTGTTACGTACCTCGCAGCCGTTCTCACGGTGTCACACGGACATGGAGAGAGGCGGAGGGATGGAGATGGGAGAGATCCTTGTCTATCGTGGTCACGTGGCGGCACTCGCTGCGAGCGGCTCGAAGAGGCAGGCTGGCAGGGAGTCGGTCTGGGTCACCAAGCGGCTGAAGATCAGAAGTCTCTTAACCATTTTCGGCTCCCCTTTTTATACCCTGTGATTTCGAAAATCCAGAGTTATGTTATGTTATCCTGCACAGCCCTGCTCTTGCTGCTGATGGGCGGCCTCCCCCTGTTGGTAGGCCCGGCCACGGGTCACTTGCAGGGTCCCTATTAGGTGCTCCACGGGTTGGCTGCCTTCCTCCGGTTGTGGCGGAGCAACGCCGAACAACATATCTGCCGGTAGGCGAGACTCAAGACCAAACATAATTAGGAAGGGGGTCTGTCCAGTGGATGTGTGTACCGTGGTGGTGTAGGTGAACAGAGTGTTGGGGAGGTGTTCCTTACAATCCTGTTGATTGGTGGCCGCCATATGTTTGAGCTTTCCGGCCAGGGTCTGGTTCATGTGTTCCACGATACCATTTGCCTGGGGGTGGTATACGGTGGTTCGTCCTTCTGGATCCCAAACTTCCGGCATAGCGCCTCAAATATCTCCGCCTTGAACTTATTACCTTTTGTGGGTAAAGACTTGCTCGGGGATCCCGTGTTTGAGCACATAAAGTTCAATAAATGCCCAAGCGACCACAAGGGCCGTCTTATCAAGGATGGCCACCGCCACTGGGTAGCGCATAAAGGACTCTACCTCTACGAGCATGTACCGGTTGCCTCGGTGGGACCGCGGGAATGGCCCTTGTAGGTCCACCCCAACCAACTGGTTCACCTGGCTGACATGGAACAGCCTCAGGGGCACCTGATACCGTGCCGGTTTCTGCCCACACTGTTGACAAGCGCGGCAGCCCTGTACCCAGGCTGCCACGTCTTGCATCAGTTTGGGCCAAAGATACTGGCGATGCCATTCCCCATCATGGCCCCCGAGTGGGTGGTCATGCACCAACCGTAGCAGCTGGGGTCGCACCTAGGCGGTAACACAGATGCACCCCGGCTGCCCGGCTTCGGCTAGTTCCCGCACCACCCCATCTTTCACACACACCGGGGGTACAAACCACTCCATGGTCCCTTTACGGCGACCTCTACCGCTGTCAACTCCAGGTCCCGCTGCTGGGTCTGTCGCAGTTGTTCATTGTCCAGGCCAGAGAATGCACAGCCGACGTCCTCTTGGATCTGATTGGGCAGGGCAGAGCGTCCCGTCGGGCCCCTGGCTGCGGGGTCCGTGCCTGCCAGGTGGTCCCCCGGGCCCCCGGCTCCTTCCGCAGAGACCTATGTGGCACACACGGCACTCTCTCTCAATGGAGGGGGGTTAGTCTCAGGGCGTTCCAGGGGGGCTGTTACCTGTCGGCAGTGTTCCCCCATGAAGCAAGGGCAGGCCTCCTCAGCCCGTGAATCGGAGCACACCGCAGGTCGCCTCGACAATGTGTCCACATTTGCGGGCGTCCGTCCGGCCCTGTACTCGATCTGCAGATTATATTCCTGCAGCTGCGTCAGCGCGTCAGCCACCAGGCCATCTGCCCCCGCAGTTCCTTGAATGTGAGGAGGAACTGCAGAGCATAATGGTCAGTGCACACGGGACATTTCCTGCCATACAGATGTGGCCGGAACTGATTACATGCAAAAATCATGGCATACAGTTCCTGACGGGTAATGCAATAGTTCAGTTCAGCCCCGCTCAGGGTCCGGCTGGCGTATGCGATGACCCGCTCCATCCCATCCTGCACCTGTGACAACTCAGCACCCAGACCACTGCTGCAGGCATCAGTGTCCAGGATAAAATCTGTGGAAAAGTCAGGGAAGGCCAGGGTGGGGGTATGGGTGAGGTGGTCCTTGAGGGTGGTGAAGGCCGTCTGGCAGGCCTCCGTTCAATGGTAGGGGTTCTTAGGGGAAGTTAGTTGGGTGAGGGGGCATGCAATCTCGCTGAATCCCTTCACAAATCGATGATAATAAGTGGCTAGCCCTAAAAATTACCTGATCTCCATCAGGTTCCACAGCTGTGGCCACTCCACTATGGCGCGTATCTTTTCGGGGTCGGTGCACACCCCTGCCTCGCTGACGCGGTGTCCGAGGTACCAAACCTCGCGCTCGGCAATATAACACTTACGCATTTGATCTTGAGATGGGCCATTCGCAGTCGTTGGAACACCTCCCATAACCTGTACCAGTGCTAAGACAGGGACCTACTGAACACTATCATGTCATCCAGGTAAATCAGGCACCAGCACAACCGGGGCAGATCAGGGGCTCGCTGAGGGCTAGATTATGTTATCGCGGAGCATATCCGCGACCGCCTCTTTAATCTGGGCCCGTTCTGGTGCGCCCACTTGGTATGTGGGGAGTTTAATGGGTCGGGCTGCACCTGTGTCACTTTGGTGCTTAACGAGGTCTGTCCGGCCCACATCCGAATCATGCTCACTAAACACGTCGGCGTACTCCCGCAGTAACCCTCGCAGCTGATCGGCCTCTGCCTTGGTTAAATCGGCCCAGGGAACCTGTAGAGCATCAAGCAGCGGGACGACCTCCGCTCGGTGGATCGAGCCGACCCACCACGCCAGGTCCTGGTGGTCCTCGGGGCGGCAGAGGTCCTCAGCCCAGAGACAAACACCGAGCTGCTAGTGTGGCATGCGTGCAGGGGGTATAGTGTGGCTACTGTGGTGAACCATTGTAGCCTCGCTGGGGTACTGTGGGTGTTAAGAACTCGCATAAACAGTCGGCCCCCAACAGTGTTTACCAGCGTGGCCGACCCTACAACCCCGCACCTTGCCGCCAACTCTGGGTGAGGAGTTAACATTACCTCACCCGATGGTCGGTGGGAGGGGTCGGTGGAAGGCGTTGTTACCGGCACCAGCATCTCTGCGAGGGGCCCGATGGTGATGGCCGACACCAGGATAGTGGCCACGGGTTCGAAGCGGGGGTGATCCGGCTCCCGTCCCAGGAACGGAATCCGCTCCCCACTGCCCTCCACGGTGGCGCATCGCTGGCAGGGCTGCACATTAAGCCCCAACTTTTCCAGGAGGTCGGTACCTGCAATACACTCGTGGCACAACACACTCGATACATATAATTCTTGGTCACACACCTGGTGCCCGAGGCAGACCTCCAGGGTGACCCTCCACAGCAGTCCCATCCCAGCTTCACTTGCAGTGTGCAGCACGCAATCCGGGGCCTGTAGGCGGCCCACGTCAACGCCGACCACGTTGCAGTGTGCTGCGCTCACGAGTGAGGCTACCGCCCTCGTGTCTAACAGAAGTCGGGTACACCGCCCATTCACCTGCCCTTCCACCAGCAACATGGCCCCCGTGATTCCTGCCACTCGCTGCCACAGCTAGCCACCCGCAGTTGCCGCGTTCTTTGGTGTTGTGGTCAGCATCTGCGTGGGGATCACTCGCTCAACATTATTATTATCGTCTATTTGTGTTGGGACCGCATTGATTGCACCCCTAGTTGGTCTACTCTAGGGGACGTTGGCGGTTAACACTGGCACGTGTCTAGCGTGGGCGATCTGGGGACAATCCCTCATGAGATATCCCCATCAGTCGCATAGATAGCACGCCCGGGGAAGGGTGGTGGCTCCATAGGAGGCCCCTTGGCCACTCCCCCCTCCCCTCCCGATGCACATTTGTCCGAACTCGGCCTCTATTTGAGACACCTGCCCGGTTAGTCTCCCTACCGTGGAGCGTAGTCCTCCCACCTCAACCTGAACCACCTCCACTGTGGACTGCAGCTTGTTCATATTTCCGTGTCCTCAGGTCACCTCCCCATGTACTCGCGTTACCTCCCCGCGTAAATGGGTTACATGGCTGGCTATATCCCCTATGCCGGTATGTAGCCCTGCCACCCATCCTGGGCCTGCCTCCTTGGGTCCCGGAGGCTCCCTCGTCCCCCCCCCTCACCGTCCTGGCGAGCTCCTCCTCCTCTTCCCCTGGAAAAAGGCTTGCGATGGTGCGCTCCCATCCCGGCCCTCGGAACTGCGCAAACTCATGAGCGAATCTCTCACACATTCGCACACGTTCAACAAGGGTGCTAAACGGGAGGTGTAGGCCTCCCGCGTCTGGCTGCCACCATGAGGTGCTAGTGAGATACTGCTGGACCTTCTCGGCGGCGAAGTCATCAATGATCTCGGCAGCATACCCCAGGTGTGCTCTCTGCGTTAGCGAGTGCACATCCTCGCCGGACTGGCAGCGGTGCTCGTTTAATGCTGCCTTTGCAGTCGGCGTATTAGCTTTCCCCAATGTGCTTGCGTGCTTGTGGGTAGCGCTTCCACCAAGTCGGCTGCCCGCCCATCCAAATGCATATTTAACTGCTGCCACGCTTGCGCGTCCGTCCAGCCATTAATATCCTTAGCCTACGTGAGGTGAGGTTCCAGGCAAACGATTTCCATAACGGTATTTTCTGCCCGGTAAACATGTACCTTACCTTCGCTTGGGGTGGGGCGCCGATCTCCCTTGGAGGTGTGGGGAATCGTACCACCTCTGACACCATTATGTAAGAGCCGATGTCCACTCCACTGCCCTCGCCGTGCAGGTGGGGTGCGACGTCGGCCCCTTCCACTCCCACCTCCACTCCCTCCTCCACCACATCAATCGGCCACCGCCAGGCCCCCGCCGACCGGGTGATCAGCTCCCCTGCATTAGCGCCCCTTCTGAGGGACATAGCTGAATGGCTGGCTCACTGCTGCACGGAGTTATTCCGCATACGCCCACGTACGCCACCCCCCAATACTCACATCGCGGCGAACACGCGCGCGCTCCTGCCGGTGATCAGACTCTAATATGCGCCCGCACTAAGACTCACTCTAAAGCAGCCACGCGAACACGCGCGCATCGGCGGGCGGTGGTTTCCCAAACCGCGCTCACACTATGATTAATGCTATAGCGGCAGCACGAACGCGCGTGCTCCTGCGGGCAGTTTATGTCCTGACCCGCGCACGCATTGCGACTAATGTTATAGCGGCAGTGCGAACACGCGTGCCCTTGCTGACATTTGTATTCTAACACGCGCACGCCCCACAGTTAACACAACAGCAGCGGCGCAAACACGCGCGCACCTGCAGGTGATTATTTTAACGAGTGCTCATGGTGCGGCTCTGCCCTTGCTCTCGCCGCTCGTCTGCCCTCCCAGCCGCTCCACACACACACACACAAATCACACTGTGCTAACGTTTATTCATGGCGCAAAACCCTGCACTGCCCGGAGGAAATATTCTGCGAGCAGAGCCTATCCCAATTCCCTAAATACTTACGCGCCCTGTTACATACCTCGCAGCCGTTCTTACGACGTCGCACGGACGCGGAGAGAGGCGGAGGGATGGAAATGGGAGAGAACCTTGTCCATCGCGGTCGCGTGGCGGCACTCGCAGGCGTTTCACGGAAGCTACGAGCGGCTCGAAGAGGCAGGCTGGTAGGAAGTCGGTCTGGATCACCAAGCAGCTGGAGATCAGAAGTTCCTTAACCGTTTTCAGCTCTCCTTTTTATACCCTATGATTTAGAAAATCCTGGGTTACGTTACGTCATCGTGTGCAGCCAATCGTGCACCTACCTTTTGATTTTCAAACGTTTCTCTGCCATTACCTAGAGCATTACGTTAAGCTATTTTCCAGCCCATTGTCTCTGTGCCCACATTCCTTGCCCCTGACTCAACCGGTTTAATCTTGGAGGCCGCCCGGCTGGCGAATACACACCCGCGGGTGTGCACTAGGATTTACCCCTGACCTCATCGTCTGCGCTGCTCGCTTAATATTTCACCCTGGTCCCTCCCCCGTGCTGTGAGTGACTCATTGCAGCTGGCCCGGTGAGCTTCTGTGTGCCCATACAGTTTTAAGCCAATTTAGTGGGGCCGCAATGTAATTTGTCCTGGGGGGGTGGCCAATCTCCTGGCACTGGGAAACCACGGGACTTCCCACATAGGGGCCCTTCGGATGAAAACCCGTGGTGCCAGGCGATCCCCCACCGGGAAGCTACGTGTGTGTGTGCGCAGCATGTGTGCGTTCAGAGCAATGGTAGGGGGGGGGGGATTCGCGGCGCTTGCGGAGTTGTTTCTTGGTCGTGGCACCACATAGGCATTAAAGATCATGCAGGATCATTTTCAGTCGTAGGCCGCTATGTTGTAAAAGAAAAACCGTGCCAGCTCAATTATGTTTTCCCACGTCTTTTTTGCGTAAGACAGAGGCTTTAAGAACTAACCACTGAGACCACTAGTTATTACTTTAAAAAGTAATATCTGTCCTTACCGAGAAATGATTGCCCATCTTAATGTTCGCCTTAATTATTGTCCATATTAATGATGTTCATTACATTTCAAAATGTTACCATGAGGCAAAGTTTAATGTGTTAAGGATATTTTTTCCGTAAATGTAATTCATTTAACTGCGCTGTGTTCTGAGTCAGTGCGCACGATTCGGATTCATGGCACCGTGGACAAATATAAACTTGCTGGACACGCTGCTCTTGAGGCACGTTGTTGTTTTCACTCTTTATGATGATTTTCAATGTTTCAAAAGCTACTCAACTTTCCCTTGCTCATGTTTTTCATGATTTTGATCCTGTTTTTTTTGCCATCGATGATTTATGTAAGTGTGCACGTTCTCCACTTGTGTCCCTCCAACAATGTTCTCCTTTTCCTTCACATGTGTTGTTCATTCTATTATTGTGTATGACTATATGTCCGGGAGCTCAATGCCAATGTCGTGGTCTGCTAGCCACGAGAGGGCTTCAGGAAAGAGTTTGTGTAGTTTCACTCCTCCGTTGAAGGGGTGCAAACCACTAGAATGCTATCAGGTCCATAGTTTTGTGTTGCATGGCCACAATCAAACTGTGTTTATCTTTAGTCCTAACTGCTTTTTAAAGTGAACGTAAACAAAGAAGCTAGGAGAGATGCATTCCGGGAATCAAACTCACACACAGAAAGAGGTTCAGAGAAGAAATGGATTGTTATGACAAATAAGTGAGCTTGGGCATTACACATTCTTAGAAGGGATGATGGCGGTTGGAAGAGACTGGTGGCAGAACGACAGGCGCCGCGGTGGCGAAAAATTAATTACCTCGCCTGGTATCCAGGAAGTTGTGGGTTTGATCCCAACCCTGACACTTGTATGTTTGTGGTTTGCATGTGCTCCCCGTGGTCACGAGGATTTTTCTCCGGGTCCTTGGGGTTTTCCCTCCACATTCGGAATCAACATACGTTTCGAGTATCTGGCTGCTATAATTTCCACATGATAACACAATTAATTTGGCTATCATTTGTAGCCTGGTCGCTTCTAAAAAATAGCTATATAGCTCAATGGGCCTGAACTTGTAAATTACAAAAAAGTTTAGTTTCAGTTTAGTTTTTACAGTCAAAGGAAAAGACAACCATTATGGAGAGGAAGCGATGAGATCAGCTGACGTGCAGGAGTGAAACCAGTTTCAGTTCAGCTTCAGTTTCATTGATTTGGTATAGCCCTGTGAACCATTCGACTCTTGAATCGGGTGCAACCGCAACAAACAAAAAACAAAAACATGAACAATAAAACGTCTTAAAGTGACTATGCGCAAACAGAAAAATCCAGAAAAAAAACTGCAAAGTCTTCCAGAAAAAAAGCACCGTACACCAACACTATACAAAAATCCCAATGGGATGCAAGTAAACAACAACAACCACAAGACAACTTAGATTAAAGCCATCATTCTAACTCCGTACTACAACAAACAAACATGGCCAAACCAAAACACTTTTAGAAATCACCAAAATAAAGCCATAAGCAATGTAACAGTGATCATAGGAACTGTGACCGAAATTTCACAACTAACGACGTAAACAACATGTACCACCAAACCCTATAGCCATAGCTGGCTGCATGAGTCACTCCACAACAGCACGAGCATCAGTAGGAGTATCAATTTTTTTCAAATGCACCTTTAAAGAACCATGAGGGATGGCGACAGCTTGGGGAAGCCTTCACTCAGCACTGGATAGACCATGGTTGAAGATGATGATGTTGATAAAGGTATGTACATCTAATGAGTGCAATGCCTAAACAAGGATGTTAATCTTACCATAAACGATTCTATTATCATAGCCTGTGTTTTACAATATTCAAATCACAAGAAATCATCATCATCGATCGCAGGCCCCAGTAGTTGTGAATGTTCATGTGTCCTCCCGGTCGACCTCCCATGATCCGCATTGTGGTGGCCATTCCCCAATGACCATAACGAGAGGCCGAAGGTCACAGGTCATTTTTTGTATAAATTGTTTTTGGTTACAGTAACGTATCTTAACTACTGTAACGCATTGGCACTAAACATTATTTGGCACAAACGATATACATAGATTTTTCTGTTGTTGCACAATTATAAATCCGAAATTCAAATTACATAGTAGGCATACTGTTATTAAAATCTACTCCTTTTTCAAACTAGCACAATATTAATATTACCTGTTCAAATAAATGTGAAAACAGGCTTTCGCTCAATATTTACCTTGTTTGAAGAGGGCAAGTCAACTCCAACCACGAGATCTGTCCTCCCTCTCTGGGTTCTTCAATCAGTTTTCGAGATCGCCAAATCCTTTTTCCATTCACGTACTGTATCGTCTGTGCTCTCCAGTCGTCTGGGTGTAAAGTGGGCTAATGTCCTTGGCTAATCCTGGCCAGCTGGCTGAACAAACTCAATAAGCAAAACATATTTCTCCAATCCAATATTCAGAACCCATTTCCTAATGTTGCTGTGAATGAAATTTGATCGTGAAAAGCAGAATCAGAATCAGAAAGGGTTTTATTCGCCATGAAAGTTCGCACAGACAAGGAATTTACTTTGGCCGGAAGGTGCATACATTCAACATATAAGAATCTTAAATCTTAAATAAGTGGTTTACAAGTCTAACAATACTAAAGGTACAAGTCTAACTAATACTAAGGAGCTAAAGTATGTAAAAATGTAATAAAATAAAATCAAAAATATACAATAGCTATAATATACAATATAAAATTGAAAAAATGCAAATAGGGTAACATAGTGCAAATATGGCAGGGTGTCATTGTACAGATATTGTGCTAAAGTCAGTTTGAGCCCCTGGCCTCGTTGAAGAGGCCAGCAGCGGATGGGAATAAACTGTTTTTGTGGCGTGAGGTTTTGGTCCTGATGGACCGCAGCCTTCTGCCGGAGGGGAGTAGCTGGAACAGAGAGTGTCCAGGGTGCGAGGAGTCGGCCACAATCTTCCTCGCTCGCCTCAGGGTCCTCGAGGTGTACAGGTCCTCGAGGGTAGGCAGATTGCAGCCAATCACCTTCTCAGCAGTGCGGATGATACACTGCAGTCTGCTCTTGTCCTTGGCAGTGGTAGCAGCATACCAAATGGTGATGGAGGAGGTGAGGATGGACTCTGATGGCTGTGTAGAAGTGCACCATCATTGTCTTTGACAGGTCGAATTTCTTCGGCTGCCATAGGAAGTGCATCCTCTATTGTGCTCTCTTTATGAGGGAGCTGATGTTCAGTTCCCACTTAAGGTCCTGGGAGAGGATAGTGCCCAGGAAGCGGAAGGACTCCACAGTGTTGACTGGGGAGTCGTACAGGGTGATGGGGGTGAGTGGGGCTGTATTCTTCCTGAAGTCCACAACCATCTCCACTGTCTTAAGAACATTAAGCTCTAAGTTGTTCTGGCTACACCAGGTCACCAGGTTGTCAGCTTCCCACCTATAGTCAGACTCATCCCCACCAGAGATGAGCCCAATGAGGGTGGTGTCGTCCGCAAACTTCAATAGTTTGACGGACGGATGACTGGAGGTGCAGCTGTTGGTGTACAGGGAGAAGAGCAGAGGGGAAAGGACGCAGCCCTGAGGAGATCCGGTGCTGATGGACCGGGAGTCAGAGACTTGTGTTTCCAGCCTAACACACTGCTTCCTATCAGACAGGAAGTTTGTGATCCACCTGCAGGTGGAGTCAGGCACGATCAGCTGGGAGAGCTTGTCCTGAAGCAGGGCAGGGATGATGGTGTTGAAAGCAGAGCTGAAGTCCACAAACAGGATCCTGGCGTAGGTTGCTGGGGAGTCCAGGTGCTGTAGGGTGAAGTGGAGGGCCATGTTAACTGCGTCGTCCACAGACCTGTTGGCTCTGTAGGCAAACTGCACAGGGTCCAGGAGAGGGTCTGTGATTGCTTTGAAATGTGGGAAGGGGTAGTTCAGGACAGTCCAATTGTCTTTCAAATCTGCAGTAGAACTCGTTAAGGTCGTTGGCCAGGTGGGAGTCATTAGTGGTGTGGGGGGCTTTGGGCTTGTAGTTTGTGATCTGCCTGAGCCCTCTCCAGACAGAAGCAGAGTCGTTAGCAGAGAACTGATGTTTAAGTCTCTCTGAGTACAGTCGTTTAGCCTCTCTCACCGCCTTGCTAAACCTGTTCTTCGACTCTTTGAATCTGTCTCTATCCCCACTCCTAAACGCTTCCTCCTTCTCCAACCTCAACCTTCTGAGCTTTGCTGAAAACCAGGGCTTGTTGATGTTGAAGTTCACCCTGGTGCGTGTGGGAATACAGCAGTCCTCACAGAAGCTGATGTACGACATCACGACCTCTGTGAGTTCATTCAGGCTATTGGTAGCAGTCGTGAACATATCCCAGTCAGTACAGTCCAAGCACGCCCGCAGATTCTCCATAGCCTCACTGGTCCACTGTTTAGATGTCCTCACAGCAGGTTTACAGAGCTTTAGTTTCTGCCTGTATGCAGGAATCAGGTGGACCATGGCATGGTCAGAGTGTCCCAGTGCTGCTCGGGGGACGGCGTGGTAGGCTCTACTGACTGTAGTGTAGCAGTGATCCAGAGTGTTCCCTTCTCTGGTAGGGCATTTAATGTATTGTTTGTATTTGGGGAGATTACCTTTGTTAAAATCGCCGAGTACGATAACCAGGGAATCCGGATTTGCTCGCGCCACACTCAAAATCTGGTCGGCGAGCATGCGTTGGGCCTCTTTAACCTGAGGACCCGGCGGCAAATAAACTCCAACCAAAATGAGCGACGCGAACTCGCGAGGCGAGTAAAAAGGTTTACAGTTTATAAAAAAATTATTCCAGGTCCGGAGAACAATGTTGCAGAATCACTGTTACATCTACACACCTGCACTGTTAGTGTAAAAACAAATACCACCGCCCCTCGTCTTGCCGGAGAGTGCTATGTCCCGATCCGATCTTACGAGTTGGAAGCCTGCCAGTTGTAATGCTGTATCCGGGATCAAATCACACAGCCATGTCTCCGTGAAGCACAAGACAGAAGATGAAAAAAAGTCTCTGTTTTTCACCATCAGTAGCTGAAGTTCGTCCATTTTGTTGCACAGTGAACGTACGTTGGGAGAGGAAAAAGCTTGGAAGCACTGTTCGGATCCCGCGTCTGCGTAGCCGAACTAGAGCCCCCGACCGTTTACCCCTTCGGTGGCGTTTCGCTGCTTGAGTAAAGCCGAGCACGGCTTTGACTAGAATGCCCACTAATTCTGCCTGGAAGCAGAAAAGTGGGAAATAAATCCACAGGGGTTGTTTCCCTAATGTTTAAAAGTTCGTCTCTTGTTAGAGAACTCCGAAAAACTTGGCAGAACACTGAATAAACAGACAAAACAAGACAAAACAGGGTGCACCAACTGGCCGAGGCTACCATCATCGGCACCATGCTGGGGATAAGCAATGTAATGATGCGCCGGAAGAAGAATGTTTTAAATTGGAGCATATTGCTCGCTCGGGTATGCAGATCTGAAACAGGAACACTGGAAAAGAAAATGGATCAAAAACTGAAAAAGTGCGCAGGAAAACATGGAGACACACGTGCTAAGAATTGCACTGAGAGAGAATTAGGAACATGCATTGTGGAACAGAGCACAAATCAGAAATGCCATACATAATAGAGGTTGTTGGGTTACATTTAATAAATATAAATGTGTCGTTCAACCTGCCACCACCCGACACAGCCAAATAATAAGGTTTGTCAGATAAACAAAACATGCCAATACGTTACTTGTACAGCACACCGGTGTGTTCGAGAGTAAACCCACATTTACAATTCCAGTACGACGTTTCACCAGTAATTACAACCAGCATCATCAGGTGACAGCCAGAGTTGTATAGAAATCCTCCTGTTTCGGTCTTAAATAGAGGAGGTAAATGTGATGTCGTCACTTGTGAGCCAAGGCCAGTTAAGGGTTAGGAGGGGTTAACAACACATTTATATTTTCGAGATCTACCCCAAAAAAACTCTTATGGATAATATTCATCGCGAAAGCTGACTATGTGTTAATCAGAGATGTCATATTTGGCAAAAGAGAGAGGATGCCACCGTCACGATAGACCAATGTGGCACGTGTGAAGTGGGTTTTGATAGCAATTGCCCAAACTCTGTGGCCCTGTATTGGGATGTTTGGCCATCTCCGTTCATTATTATTTTTATAGATGGTGAACAATGATAGTGACCATTTTTTGTCATTTTAAATTGCAATTAATAATGTGGACGATAAAAAAATTGCCCATCAAATATTGATGAGGTTCGTAAACAAAGACAGAGGGTAGACACAATCTCTCTCCAAACGTGTTCGGCACAAACACGGCAGTCTTCTCTTAAACCTGTCATTCATCCGAATTAGTGGTTCGAGTGTAGAGGTCTCATTGGTCAGCGTGGATGCACACTACCGGTGAATACCAAAACTCAATTCACAATAAACGGCCCCATTGGCGTTCATGGCGTACGGCACCGCCAGCATCACCACCTTTGCCGCTGAAATAACGGAGCGACGTTTTTTTTATATTTTGCCTGGAGCCAGCGTGTTTGCTGAGCAACGGCTGCAGCAGCAGCAAACAGCAGCAGCAGCCGCCGTGTAGACATTAGCATTCATCTTGCTTGCAGGGAATCGGTGCTGGCTACAGATTTAGCTTATTGATTGCTCGCGCCGGTGTGATCATTCACGCCTATAGACATTGACACTTCGCTCCTCAGCTCGTGTTAAATTACGCTGGCCATTATTGGTTTTAATACTCTCACTATTTCTTATTCTCTGCCTTCTTCGTTATTTCCCTTATAATTCTCCCTTGGTTTTTTTTTTTGGGGGGGGGGGTGGGGGGGTCATTCCATTTCTCCTTTTGTCATTGTCGTTCTTTACTCGTGTCGTCATATGTATCTGCATCATCTCTTATCATTTCCTTCGTCTGATCATTCTTCATTTTGCTATATATATCTTTCAATGTCTTTACTTTTCATCATCTCTTTCGTCTACCATCATCAACTTTATTCACGTGCTCTCGTATTTTCACCATTTGCTTTTCTCCTCGTTTTGCCATCTTGCGTTTTAATAATTATGGTTCGTCATTGTCTTCTTTGCAGGAGTACACCATCGATATATTCTTCGCCCAGACGTGGTTTGACAGCAGACTTCGGTTCAACAGCTCTATGAAAGTGTTGAGATTGAACAGCAACATGGTGGGGAAGATCTGGATCCCAGATACCTTCTTTCGGAACTCAAAGCAGGCTGACGCCCATTGGATTACGACCCCAAACCAATTGCTGCGCATATCAAACAACGGAAAGGTGCTCTACACACTGAGGTAAGATTACCTCCTGAAGCGTTCCTCTACCATTCTCAGCACAAACAACTGGCTGGTTGAGCTTAATGATGAACGTACGATTATTATACCCTTAATGGTTTACTCAATATATGCCTTGAATGAAAGAAATGTTTACATATACTGTGTACATTTAGAGAGTTCATCCTTACAGTGAGGGAAAAAAGTATTTGATCCCCTGCTGATTTTGTACGTTTGCCCACTGACAAAGAAATTATCAGTCTATAATTTTAATGGTAGGTTTATTTGAACAGTGAGAGACAGAATAACAACAAACAAATCCAGAAAACGCATGTAAAAAATGTTATTAATTGATTTGCATTTTAATGAGGGAAATAAGTATTTGATTCCCTCTCAATCAGAACGATTTCTGGCTCCCAGGTTTCTTTTATACAGGTAACAAGCTGAGATTAGGAGCACTCCCTTTTAGAGTGTGCTCCTAATCTCAGCTCGTTACCTGTATAAAAGACACCTGTTCACAGAAGCAATCAATCAATCAGATTCCAAACTCTCCACCATGGCCAAGACCAAAGAGCTCTCCAAGGATGTCATGGACAAAATTGTAGACATACACAAGGCTGGAATGGGCTACAAGACCATCGCCAAGCAGCTTGGTGAGAACGTGACAACAGTTGGTGCGATTACTCGCAAATGGAAGAAACACAAAATAACTGTGAATCTCCCTCGGCCTGGGGCTCCATGCAAGATCTCACCTTGTGGAGTTGCAATGATCATGAGAATGGTGAGGAATCAGCCCAGAACTACACGGGAGGATATTGTCAATGATCTTAAGGCAGCTGGGGCCATAGTCACCAAGACAACAGTTGGTTACACACTATGCCGTGAAGGACTGAAATCCTACAGCGCCCGCAAGGTCCCCCTGCTCAAGAAAGCACATATACATGCCCGTCTTAAGTTTGCCAATGAACATCTGAATGATTCAGAGGACAATTGGATGAAAGTGTTGTGGTCAGATGAGACCAAAATGGAGCTCTTTGGCATCAACTCAACTCGCCGTGTTTGGAGGAGGAGGAATGCTGCCTATGACCCCAAGAACACCATCCCCACCGTCAAACATGGAGGTGGAAACATTATGCTTTGGGGGTGTTTTGTCTGTTAAGGGGACAGGACAACTTCACCGCATCAAAGGGACGATGGGCGGGGCCAAGTACCGTCAAATCTTGGGTGAGAACCTCCTTCCCTCAGCCAGGGCATTTAAAATGGGTCGTGGATGGGTATTCCAGCATGACAATGACCCAAAACATACGGCCAAGGCAACAAAGGAGTGGCTCAAGAAGAAGCACATTAAGGTCCTGGAGTGACCTAGCCAGTCTCCAGACCTTATTCCCATAGACAATCTGTGGAGGGAGCTAAAGGTTCGAGTTGCCAAACGTCAGCCTCGAAACGTTAATGACTTGGAGAAGATCTGCAAAGAGGAGTGGGACAAAATCCCTCCTGAGATGTGTGCAAACTTGGTGGCCAACTACAAGAAACGTCTGACCTCTGTGATTGCGAACAAGGGTTTTGCCACCAAGTACTAAGTCATGTTTTGCAGAGGGGTCAAATACTTATTTCCCTCATTAAAATGCAAATCAATTTATAACATTTTTGACATGCGTTTTTCAGGATTTTTTTGTTGTTATTCTGTCTCTCACTGTTCAAATAAACCTCCCATTAAAATTATAGACTGATCATTTCTTTGTCAGTGGGCAAACGTACAAAATCAGCAGGGGATAAAATACTTTTTTTCCCTCACTGTAAGGTGTGAAAGAAGTTCAACATACATGCATTTGTGGCCACGTCGCTTATGAAAATGAGCATATAGCTCAGTGGGCGTTCCCTGTTAAAATAAATAAATAAATAGAATTGTAATAGTTTAGTATTGGAGAGGATACTCTGAGGTTAAGTAACCAAGCAGAAGGTCTCAGACCATATTGTCTGGTGGTATCACCGGCAGCTATTGCTATTGATATTTTACATCCAGGTAACTGTATTTCCTGGTAGTTGGGTGCACTTGCAATGAGTGAGTCCAAACTGGAGTGACTCTCGTCACTGGCCGGATGCAGTGCACACAGGGAGCTCCTCGAGGGTGGCATCTGCTGTTAAGGGGGACACAGCAGAAGGCATGCGTTTGCTGGCGTAGGTCCGTGTGCCCGTGACGTGATCATATTTAGCATTAAAAAATGAACCACAAGGCAATTGTAAAAACAGGCTCCTGTTAAGCCAGCTATCGAAGCTTCATTTTCTAAAAGGCATGGGTGTGGATTATTCATTTGATAAACACTCTGGAATTTACTTTTCACTGACGAGAAGCACAACACCCAGGTCTAGATACGTGTGATGTGCTAATTGTTGTCATGAATATTGACAGAAACTGCTTTTTCACTATCATGACAATTGCGTTGTATATAAACCGTGCTGTATTTTTCTTTCAAAGAGCAACTGTTTATCCGTTAATTTGTGCACAAATTGGGCATTTTTCACTTTGCTGCATGCTATTTTTTGCGCTGCTAATCTATGCAGGGTTATGCTTCTCTTATGCCTCTTTCTATTATTAGATTGACTATAAATGCAGAATGTCAGCTTCAGCTCCATAACTTTCCTATGGATGAGCATTCCTGTCCCCTGGAATTTTCCAGTTGTAAGTATTGAAACATGTTAATAGATGATTCTGAAAATCATTGCGATTCATTCAGACTCATAAAACTCATTTACTACCTGTCTTGATATGAACCAGAACATTGCATGTGATAACAAATCATTCTCTCCACAGTGTGTGTGTGCATGGAGTATGTTTGTATATAAGTATGCTTGAGTTTGTGAATATATGTGAGCTTTGTCTACCATACGTGGGTGAAATACATTCATTCCTGTAAAGTCACCCAACCACAATAAAATCCATTAAACACACGACGCGTGCATATTTCATGTGAACGTGCAATGTCAATTATTCGCACATTTTTTAAAATGTGGTCATGTTTTTCATGAATAAAACTTGTTTAAAATGCATTGTCTGCACGGTATATGTGTATGCTGATTATAATTCGGTAACTTCTTAGAGGTAATGATTTTGCATCAATGCCTCTGTCTATCAAGTTGAAGCACCATGCACTATCGTTATTTATGCGGTGTAGTGTAATGGGCACGGTGCGTGCATGCATGTGGGGAGCGGTAGTGTAGCCAGTAGCGCACTGCGCTATTAACTTGGCGACCCGAGTTCAATTCCCAGTGATGGCCACCAACACCAGTGACGATTATCTGATCCGGTCTTACGCCTCCCCTAAGGACACTCAGCCTTAAATTAGTACTTGCTGCGGTGTGTAAACATCGCCACTGGGGAGACAAAGGCGGCCGGGCGTTGTTGTTGGCCACCCACCCCGTCGTGCCGTGCCAGGCTTCATAAGTGCTAGCTAACAGCACTTGCCCTAACAATATGTTAAGGCTATATACGGGGTCTTTGTCTTTGTTGGGGTATTTAAACTGTGCAAGAGGCAATGTCACAGTGGTTACTGGGCCCTGCTGTAGCCTTCGTCCCATCCACTCGACCTGAAATGAGTACGAGGTGCGGTGCGCCAATGTCAATAGCAGGGAGACAAAGGTATTCCTGGCTGTACCCACACCCTTAAGGCGCTGCGTAGGCCGTTGCCAAACAGTGCCTAACAAAAGGGGAACATTCTCCAAAGAGTTAAATACTTAAATAAAATTTGTGAAAATATTTTACCTCGGAAGTTTCTTGAGATGAAACATCTCGTTTGCAAGGGTGTCGATTGACACACACACAGCAAACGTGAAATGCTTGTACAAACATTTGTGTCCTATATATGCAGTATATACACAGTAGAGTATCATCTATGATGGATAGTACAGTATATTCACGTGTTTTATAGTGGTCTATTATTTATGATCTAAGAGATACATGTGTATATTATAACGTTTACTCATGATATTAGCGAGTAGGTAATCAGTGCAATGGCACCCAACCATTGCTTTTGCAGACGGTTATCCCAAGGATGAGATCCTTTACAAATGGAGCAAGAGTTCTGTGGAAGTTGCCAACCAACGCTCTTGGAAGCTCTACCAGTTCTCCTTCCTGGGCCTCAGGAACACCACCAATATCCTGTCGACTGATTCCGGTGAGACCCTTGCTCATCACACTTTCACGTGAAAGCCCGTGGCTTGTACTGTATCATTCATGTGCGCTATCCGTCCGTGCGGCGATGGGGCAGTGCACAACTCGCGATTTTGAAGGTCGTGAGTGAGTTCACCCGTAGGTTTGGGATCAACGCAGCCCATCATCCCTCTGGGGTTGATAAAAAATGAGCACCACCCTGTGGAGAGTCTTCGTGGGAAGACTGACCAAAGGCAGGGTAATGTGGAATTCAAGTAAGTGTTGAACTTCTTTTGTACCGTGTGTTGTCAACCGTGCTAATCAGAGGTGCAGGGGAAGGACAACAAACAAAACACAAAAGCAGTTCTAAATAAATTATTATTCAATCTAGATTATTTAAAAGTGCATAGCTCCAGTGGCTTCCTAATATCGGAAGGAAGAGCATTCCAGACGGACGCAGAAGCAGATCTGAAAGCGTACGATGCGGTAACCGTCTTTGTATGATGGCTGATATCCCATCTTAGGACCTACTGTTAGGCCAATAATAAAACCAAGCAAAAGGTCACTTTGTATGTATTGTATGTTGAACTTCTATTACACCGTAGGCATATTTATATCACTACCTGAAGGCTACCAACTGAGCTGAGCACCCCCCTGCCTTCGTTTTAAAAAGGAGACGCTCTGCTCTGAATTGCATGTATGATACTTTTTGCGATTAAGAATATTAATTTCAGAAGTTCAAAATTAAGTTATCGCATATCCATTTCTTTATGCCCTTTTGAATCTCGAATTCGTTTATAAAATTCCACATATATTGGCAGCAATTGCCTTTTATCGAAAATAAATTAGACCAATCGTGTCTGCATGCTTACAGTCGATGCATACGAAAACAACTGGTAATCTGTTAAGCAGGCGTAGTATTTGCATACTTGTGTTACTAACACAAACACAAACTGTACGATGTTCTGCAGTAATTCATAAGCGATGTTTAAAAATACAATGTCAGGGTCACAGTATCCCTTGGTTCAGACAAACATTCAGAAGTATTCCACCCCATGCGCGAAAGCAAAATTGGAATGGAAATTACACAGTGCTATGGCAAATATCAATCTGACCCTTGGGTATTGGTACAGTTTCAATGACGTTCGCAAATGCCGTGAATGCTGCATGTAACTCTTTGGTTCTTTCGGTAAAGTCACGTAGAAAGAAAATTATAATTAAATAATAGCAGACGACGTTTCGATTGCAACACAAGAAATAATCATCAGGTGCACATGAAAGAGAAAACAAACCTAGTAAACTTAGAAATATAATAAAACAACACAGTGAGTCGGCTAACATAACAGTCAACACTCGACCTGGTTGATTAGGTTCTTTCAAATATTGCTAAATTTGAGAGAGAGACAAAACACAGACACGGAGACACATAAGCAGAGAGATAACAGAGACAAAGAAAGAGAGACACATACAGTGAGGGAAAAAAGTATTTGATCCCCTGCTGATTTTGTACGTTTGCCCACTGACAAAGAAATGATCAGTCTTTAATTTTAATGGTAGGTTTATTTGAACAGTGAGAGACAGAATAACAACAAAAAATCCAGAAAAACGGATGTCAAAAATGTTATGAATTGATTTGCATTTTAATGAAGGAAATAAGTATTTGACCCCTCTGCAAAACATGACTTAGTACTTGGTGGCAAAACCCTTGTTGGCAATCACAGAGGTCAGGAGTTTCTTGTAGCTGGCCACCAGGTTTGCACACATCTCAGGACGGATTTTGTCTCACTCCTCTTTGCAGATATTCTCCAAGTAATTAAGGTTTCGAGGCTGACGTTTGGCAACTCGAACCTTCAGCTCCCTCCACAGATTTTCTATGGGATTAAGGTCTGGAGACTGGCTAGGCCACTCCAGGACCTTAATGAGCTTCTTGTTGAGCCACTCCTTTGTTGCCTTGGCCGTGTGTTTTGGGTCATTGTCATGCAGGAATACCCATCCACGACCCATTTTCAATGCCCTGGCTGAGGGAAGGAGGTTCTCACCCAAGATTTGATGGTACATGGCCATGTCCATCGTCCCTTTGATGCGGTGAAGTTGTTCTGTCCCCTTAGCAGAAAAACACCCCCAAAGCATAATGTGTCCACCTCCATGTTTGACGGTGGGGATGGTGTTCTTGGGGTCATAGGCAGCATTCCTCCTCCTCCAAACACGGCGAGTTGAGTTGATGCCAAAGAGCTCCATTTTGGTCTCATCTGACCACAACACTTTCACCCAGTTGTCCTCTGAATCATTCAGATGTTCATTGGCAAACTTCAGACGGGCATGTACATGTGCTTTCTTGAGCAGGAGGACCTTTTGGGAACTGCAGGATTTCAGTCCTTCATGGCGTAGTGTGTTGCCAACTGTTTTCATGGAGACTATGATCCCAGCTGCCTTGAGATCATTGACAAGATCCTCCCGTGTAGTTCTGGGCTGATTCCTCACCGTTCTCATGATCATTGCAACTCCACGAGGTGAGATATTGCATGGAGCCCCAGGCCGAGGGAGATTTACAGTTATTTTATGTTTCTTCCATTTGCGAATAATCGCACCAACTGTTGTCACATTCTCACCAAGCTGCTTGGCGATGGTCTTGTAGCCCATTCCAGCCTTGTGTAGGTCTACAATCTTGTCCCTGACATCCTTGGAGAGCTCTTTGGTCTTGGCCATGGTGGAGAGTTTGGAATCTGATTGATTGCTTCTGTGAACAGGTGTCTTTTATACAGGTAACAAGCTGAGATTAGGAGCACTCCCTTTAAGAGTGTGCTCCTAATCTCAGCTCGTTACCTGTATAAAAGACACCTGGGAGCCAGAACGCTTTCTGATTGAGAGGGGGTCAAATACTTATTTCCCTCATTAAAATGCAAATAAATTGATAACATTTTTGACATGCGTTTTTCTGGATTTTGTTGTTTTTCTGTCTCTCACTGTTCAAATAAACCTACCATTTAAATTATAGACTGATCATTTCTTTGTCAGTGGGCAAACGCACAAAATCAGCAGGGGATCAAATACTTTTTTTCCCTCACTGTAGGCACACAGAGAAACAACGCCTCTGTGTCGAGACCTTAAATAGAGAGAGAGGGGGCAGAGAGAGGGGGGGGGGGTAGAGAAATTAGCCTGTCAATGAGAGATTTGGAGCAACACAGAGAGTCGGTCAACACACAATTAACACATAGCCTGGATGATTACGTTTTTCCAAAGATTTCTAAATTAGAAGTTAAGTGTGAAATTTGAGAGAAAGAGAGAGACAAGACACAGACACGGAGACACAAAGAAAGACACACAAGCAGAGAGAGACAACACAGAGACAGAGAGAGAGAAACAAACTCAAAACCTCCCCGTAGAGGTGGTTCAAACTTGATTTGGAGCTTTCGTGACTGCAGGAATTACTCTTTGGTTCTTTCGGTAAAGTCACGTAGAAAGAAAAATAAATTAAATTATATCAGACGACGTTTCGATTGCAACACAAGCAACCATCATCTGGTACAAATGAAGAGAAAACAAACCTAGTAAACTTAGAAATGTAATGCAATACAACACAGAGAGTCGGCTAACATAACAGTCAACACTCGACCTGGTTGATTAGGTTCTTCCAAAGATTGCTAAATTTGAGAGAGAGACAAAACACAGAAACGGAGACACATTGACAGACACATAAGCAGAGAGAGATAACACAGAGACACACAGAGAAACAACGCCTCTCAAATTTCACACTTAACTTCTCATTTAGCAATCTTTGGAAGAACGTAATCAACCAGGCTATGCGTTAATTGCGTGTTGACCGACTCTTTGTTTAATTGCATTACATTTCTACATTTTACTCAGTTCCTTTGATTAAGTGTATTTTCTCTCTCTGTGTGTCCTAGTTTTGTTGCTCTATTATTTCCTGCAGTCACGAAAGCTCCAAGTCTTTCATTGACATGCTAATTTCTCTACCCCACCCCCCCCTCTCTCTCTGCCCCCTCTCTCTCTATTTAACGCCTCAACACAAAGGCGTTGTTTCTCTGTGTGCCTATGTGTGTGTCTCTCTGTGTGTTTGTGTTATCTCTCTCTGCTTATTTGTCTGTCTATCTGTGTTGTATTGCATTATATTTCTAAGTTTACTAGGTTTGTTTTCTTTTTAATTTGTACCTGATGATGATTGCTTGTGTTGCAATCGAAACGTCATCTGCGATTATTTAATTTATTTTTTCTTTCTACGTGACTTTACCAAAAGAACCAATGAGTAATTCCTGCAGTCACGAAAGCTCCAAATCAAGTTTGCTACACGTAAGCCACGGGATGGTGAACATTTTTCCTTCCTCGGGCTGGATAGGACAATCCAACACCCGTTGGCAAGCAGCCCCTACACGTTGTTAACACAATACTTTACGTCATCCAATAAGTGTGAAATGAACGTGCGGTTTGATCCCGAGGTATAGAGAGGTCGTTGCAAGTGACAGAATGTACTGACTGAGCTTGCTAAGCATGCGGAACACCTAGCGTGCATTCCCACGGTGGAACCTGCTCTCCCCTCGTACTCCGATTAGTGCGTCCAAGATGCTTGCAGTTAACTAATGGGATATTGTCTGCGCCACCCCCCCACCCCCCCCCCAATTTTGAAGTGGTTACGGCTTAAGTGGGGGTGCAGACCACGTGAAATGAATATTGCAGGCCGTATCCAATCCACCCGTTATGGAAAACGATGCGAATGTAAGAGATGGGGGCCAACATTGCAAGATAGTTTAATGCATCGTTTGTTTGCAGTGATGAAGATATGGTTTAGGAGACGTAACCGTTGAGAGAATTGTTAAACATAGAAAGCAAGCTCATGGCTGTTCCACACTGCAAGGACAACACAGGAGTGTGGGCTACCCACGATGTATTGCCGCCACTCTTAGCTGTTTCATTATTGAAAGTGATGACATCCATTTACCACTTGCCCTTCTGTCCATTCTAATCTGATGCTTAGAATCAATCTGAAGCATTCCACCTTCTGAAGTGGTTCTCTCATGCGAATTCTAATTTATGAGAATAGCGTTTTCCCCTTTTTTGGCAACAAAACAGGTGTTAAGTTGCCAGAAAAAAGGGGAAAAACCTATTCTTATATTTTGGTACTGGCAAAGGAGGTCTCATTTGTGGTTGCGCGATCAGCGCGGTCCTGTCTGCAAGGGTGTCGAAGTGTAATGTGCATCGTACCTTCACGACTGGAATTTGCTAAATCGACACTGGCTTTGCTGATTATAACACTGCAGTGTCTGCCATTATCTGCCAGGTTAAATATGTTTGTGTGCAAGAAAAGAAACGACCATGTTTTTTGACACCCCCCTCCCCAACTTTATACCGGAACGTGCAATGCCCGCGTTACATTGCGTAGCTCTGTATGCATACAGCTGAGTGGTACACTTTGCATGGGCTACAACAATGACTTGTGGAGTAAAGACATTCACGTTATAATTTAATTAATTCATGTACACACGCTAAACTTTCTCTTTCTTGACCTGGAGTGGTGGTGGTGGGACACACCATAGATCTGATTTAATTTTTTATTGTATTTGCTATGAGAATAGACACACATTGAGGCGCCACGCATTAATGAATGAATGCACAGCTGTACATTGCGATAACAGCAGGAAATGTAAGTTCATGAATGCCTTGTGGAAGGTATGCTTTCCAGATCTCCTCGGATTCTGCCCTGCATATAAAAAATACATTCGTGGGTTGCACCCTCGGTGACATCGCAGTGAGGACATCGTTGTCTGCTGTGAGATTTCACAAACGAAACTGCATGTATGTCATTAGTGATGCTTTCTGCTCATGCGGGACAGCCTAAGATAGAAAGGCTGTATCCGTTAGTAGAAAATTATGTACGCTTTGATGTTGTGCTTCAGATGCGCTTGCTCTTGTATGTATGTCGAACTTCTTTCGCACTGTACGTAGCCAACCGTGCTAATCGGAGGTGTGGGGGAAGGAAACCAAACTAAACACAAAAAGCAGTTCCAAAGAAATGAGTTTTCAATTCAGAGAGTGCTCGATCAATTGGAATTGCGTTGTTGTGCCAAGAGCCAAGGAGACCCGAGGCACCAGTCCTCACTAAGCCAGCCAGCCAGCCCCCAGCACCAATCCGAGATCTAACCCCGAGACGATCACTAACAATAACTCCACCTCCGCCCATTAAACCAGCATTCGGTGGAATTTTGCAAATTACTTTTGATGCTTACCAATGCCCTATTTCAAGTTAGGTCTCGTATGCCGCCAGCTCATCCGATGAAGTCTGCGATATGTTTATATGGCATACGTGAATTAAATAGTAATGTATTTGAACACGTTGTGCATGACGGCCCTGTATATATTGTACACTTGGTGCAAGAGGAAATCTACATTGGGCCCTGTTCAGCCATAACATCCTTATTGGCAAATCTGTGCTATACTTAGCTAATTCATTAACCCTATTGTCAAACCCAAGAAACGTAAGCCGTCTATCTAATTGGCTTTTGACTATCCCAAGAAAAATAATTTGAATAGGTGACAAAGCTTCGATTTAAAGCTTTCGTGACTGCAGGGATTCATCTTCTTGGTTCTTTCGGTAAAGTCACTTTACCGAAAGAACCAAGAAGAGGTGACAAAGCGTTTGCCATTGCAGCATCAACGTTTTGGAACAATATTGTTTCCTCCCTTAACATTGTACATTTTCCTTCAAAAATATCCTAAAGCAGAAGATTAGTGCTGGGTACAACCACATTTGCAAATGAGATTTTTTTACTTTGATCATGTATCAATAGTTACATTTTAATGTACATTGTTATTGAGAGCCGGTGTGTTGTCTTTGTGCGGTCTAGGAGTGTTGTTTTTGATGTTTTTCTGCCTTGCCCAAGCTTGTGCTTAGTTTTTGAAAAATCGGCAGAAATGTATATCCTTATACAATTTGTCCTTAGAGTATATACTTTATTTCTATGTTTAGTGACTTGCTTACCTTTTATCTTTTTATATACTTTTCACTCCTATCCTTTGTTGTACTGTTTGTTGTTGTAACTTTCTGACCCGCACCTACCGGACATCTGTAGAAAAGAGCTCCATAGCGCATCAGATTCCTTCTGTCTAAATAAAGATTCAGATACTGAATATTGACATACCGTCCCTGTACACGTTGTATATACCAGTCCTGTACACATATATACCAGTCCTGTACACGTGTAATGTAGCTCTCAGAGACACTGTCTTGTCTTTATTATATATGTATTATGAATAAACTCCACTGACAACTTAATGAGTAACCTCGAGTGACTCTATACACTTGGGTAGTTTGACAACTCTATTCAGAGACAACATAGCTTCTAGTCTCAAGACAACTCGAAGACGATGGAGACGACCCATTCCAAGGCAGCGACGATGACGGCGATCCCCCACACCAATAGCCCCAGGTCCGGTTTGCGCCAGATCTTATCCCTGCATAGCCTGGCCACACCCCTCTTCCCGAACTCTTGCTCACTGCACCTGGCCCTGTAAATCTCCGCCCGTATTACACTTTGCCGCCTTTGGGTCCCGTGCTTCCCCTCATGTGACCCTGTCAACGCTTGTCCCATCAATCATCATTAGCACGTCCATAATAATCATGGTCCCAGGGAACCCTGCTGTCCCTCTATCGCTCTACTGTCTTTACATCACCCCCCCTCCCTCTCTTAAAAAAATAGCCGTCCCCAGCTAACACAATTTTAACCCAACTTATCTTAGGCCGAATCTAACATTTAACACAACGCATGACCAATGTTTTAGGACTGAAAAGGAACAACTTCCTCCTTAGAAGAACAATGCAGACAACCACAACCAAACCAACAACAACAACAACAATGCAAAATCAGAACAACACATGCAAGGCAACCCCCAAGATCATTACTTCAAGCCTCGGACATTTTTAACATTCGGTCGCCCAACAACACATAACGCAAAACACAAGTTTACGGCGACCTGTCAACGGAATGTCCAGTTCTTGACGTCGGTCCTTCTCCTTGGGCGAATTTGTGGCTTTCAATGGCCAAGAGGGCTTGCACTCAAGCCCGGGGGGCCGGCAGTGGGAGGGTTGATGCCTTCGGGCACTCCTGAAGCCAGGGATTCGCAACTGGGGGTGGAAAAACACATATCCCTCAGCGTCCGATTACTTCAGCCCACCGGCCCAGCCCGTCCGACACCCCAGACCCCGACTGCACAACGCTGGAGATGAATGATTCAAGTCTAAGATTAACATATGGCTCAAAGCGCAACTTATGGACAACTCAGCAGTGAAATCTCACTCGCCCTGGTCGACACAGTGGCAATCGAATTCCAATAACCTCCACCGGCCATTTTCCTGGCCAGTGCAATTTCGGGGATGAAAGCAATGGCACTTCGCAACCAACTCCGCCATGCTCTATTCTGTACTACACCTCCTCTGACTCACATACTTTCGATATATCATCCAGCCTGACCCACAGGTTTTACTGGCAATTAAAGTTTGTCCCTTCCTGAGGCCGGACCCCATCCAACATCCCTAGGGGTGAACTTCCCCGGCCAAGCTTCACTCAACAGGCATCGCACACACCCCATGCGTTCCGGACACTTAGGTTTCACTGCACGTAACTGACTCTTCCATGCTTCACAAGCATGTGTCCTCCCATGCCACTGTCCCAGCGGTTGGCCCGAACCGAACCCGTCACTCCTTGCTAGCATCGGATAGGCAATATTCTCTTCACCTGAACCCGTGCAATTTCCATATCCCCGAATAGGACATGCAGGGACGGTTCCCAATTTCCACTGAACAGTGATAGCACCCAGAGCGAGGTGAGTACACAGCCTTTCCACTCTAGACAGGCTAAGGAGGACCCCCGTCTCCTGCCCACCAAGTCAAACCGTTCGCAACAACGCAACGGGACCACTATTCCTGAGCAATGTGAGCCCCCAGCCCACTGCTCTGGACATGCCACGGAGGGTCTCGACCTCCGGGCCGTCAGGTCCAGCCGTTTGCCGCAACACGACGGGACCACTACTCTCATGTCAGGCGGATCTCTAGAAATTCCTTGAATATAACCGACGAATGGTCGCCGATGGGGGAAATCCACGTAGCATTCATGGCCCCATGGCATCCAAAACACCCTGGTCATTCAACAATTGCAGGGACATCCTGGTCAGGATCTGTGCCCCAAAGATAGGCCAGAGCCAGTGTCCCAAATCCAATACTGGCAACATATCTCAACCTCCACTCACTCTGATACAGGCTACAACACCCCAAATTCCCCCGTTCGCCGCTACACATGCTATCACCACAGCGAACCACAAAAATCCCTCAATTTAAAGGGCTTCACGACAAAATGACTCCAGAATCACAAGACCAAGGCACTCATCCCTTAACACACAATTTCACACCATACACACCATTTACTATTCCCAATGAACCAGCCGCCCCTACTACTACTCCACCCTCCAGCTTCCTTAACTGCGTGCCCAAGTTCGGCCTATACGAATCCCCGATGATCCCGATGCATGAGGTGATTTTTAGCGGTCGGGTGGCTGGTACATCGTGACTCGCCTGGGCCAGGCCATAGCTGTCGACGAGGCGGTGGATGCAAGGGGCTCGATGATGTCCTCATGATGCTTGGCATCCCTGCACGAAGTGTCGAAGCTGGCCGCAGAAAAGCAGGCGAGCCTGGGTACCTGCAGCGAAGACGCCAAAACGGACCGGGATCGCCACTCCTCGAGCCGTCCTGGCGTCCCCCCTCGCCGCCGGTCCCCTCCACGATCCGCTGCTGTCACTTCCCCCGTAGACTCCGTTTCTTCCTGCGACGGCTCCACGACAATCTTGGATGGTCGGCCGGCCAATTCGTCTCCAAGCCAATATCTTCCGATCCATGCAGCCACCCCAGTCCTTCTTCGCAAAGTTTTGCATGCTTGCAGGCGCCCCTCGGGCCCGATGGTGGGTCATATTCTACGACGATGACGGCAATTCCCCACACCAACAGCCCGAAGGTCCGGTTCTCGCTGGCTCTTATCCCTCGCACGACCTGGCCACGCCCCTCTTCCCAAGCTCTCGCACACTGCACCTGGCCCTGTCAAACTCCTCCCGTATTACACATTGCAGCCGTTGGGTCCCGTGCTTCCCCTCACGTGACCCTGTCAACGCTTGTCCCATCAATCATCATTAGCACGGCCATTAGTAACCATGGTCCCAGGGACACATACTGTCCCTCTATCGCTTCATACTGTCTTTACACACGTATATACCAGTCGTGTACACATTGTATATACCACTCCTGCCCACATTGAATATACAGTGAGGGAAAAATGTATTTTATCCCCTGCTGATTTTGTACGTTTGCCCACTGACAAAGAAATGATCAGTCTATAATTTTAATGGTAGGTTTATTTGAACAGTGAGAGGCAGAATAACAACAACAAAATCCAGAAAAAACACATGTCAAAAATGTTATGAATTGATTTGCATTTTAATGAGGGAAATAAGTATTTGACCCCTCTGCAAAAAATGACTTAGAACTTGGTGGCAAAACCCTTGTTGGCAATCACAGAGGTCAGACGTTTCTTGTAGTTGGCCACCAGGTTTGCACACATCTCAGGAGGGATTTTGTCCCACTCCTCTTTGCAGATCTTCTCCAAGTCATTAAGGTTTCGAGGCTGACGTTTGACAACTCGAACCTTCAGCTCCTTCCACATATTTTCTATGGAATTAAGGTCGAAAGACTGGCTAGGCCACTCCAGGACCCTAATGTGCTTCTTCTTGAGCCACTCCTTTGTTGCCTTGGCCGTGTGTTTTGGGTCATTGTCATGCTGGAATACCCATCCACGACCCATTTTCAATGCCCTGGCTGAGGGAAGGAGGTTCTCACCCAAGATTTGACGGTACATGGCCCCGTCCATCGTCCCTTTGATGCGGTGAAGTTGTCCTGTCCCCTTAGCAGAAAAACACCCCCAAAGCATAATGTTTCCACCTCCATGTTTGACAGTGGGGATGGTGTTCTTGGGGTCATAGGCAGCATTCCTCCTCCTCCAAACACGGCGAGTTGAGTTGATACCAAAGAGCTCCATTTTGGTCTCATCTGACCACAACACTTTCACCCAGTTGTCCTCTGAATCATTCAGATGTTCATTGGAAAACTTCAGACGGGTATGTATATGTGCTTTCTTGAGCAGGGGGACCTTGCGGGCGCTGCAGGATTTCAGTCCTTCACGGCGTAGTGTGTTACCAACTGTTTTCTTGGTGACTATGGTCCCAGCTGCCTTGAGATCATTGACAAGATCCTCCCGTGTAGTTCTGGGCTGATTCCTCACAGTTCTCATGATCATTGCAACTCCACGAGGTGAGATCTTGCATGGAGCCCCAGGCCGAGGGAGATTGACAGTTCTTTTGTGTTTCTTCCATTTGCGAATAATCGCACCAACTGTTGTCACCTTCTCACCAAGCTGCTTGGCGATGGTCTTGTAGCTCATTCCAGCCTTGTGTAGGTCTACAATCTTGTCCCTGACATCCTTGGAGAGCTATTTGGTCTTGGCCATGGTGGAGAGTTTGGAATCTGATTGATTGATTGCTTCTGTGAACAGATGTCTTTTATACAGGTAACAAGCTGAGATTAGGAGCACTCCTTTTAAGAGTGTGCTCATAATCTCAGCTCGTTACCTGTATAAAAGACACCTGGGAGCCAGAAATCTTTCTGATTGAGAGGGGATCAAAAACTTATTTACATAATTAAAATGCAAATCAATTTATAACATTTTTGACATGCATTTTTCTGGATTTTGTTGTTGTTATTCTGTCTCTCACTGTTCAAATAAACCTACCATTAAAATTATAGACTGATAATTTCTTTGTCAGTGGGCAAACGTACAAAATCAGCAGGGGATCAAATACTTTTTTCCCTCACTGTACCAGTCCTGTACACGTTGTATATGCCAGTCCTGTACACGTTGTATATACCAGACCTGTACACGTTGTATATACCAGTCATGTACACGTTGTATATACCAATCCTGTACACGTTGTATAGACTTGTACTGTACACCTTGTATGTTCCAGTCCTGTACACGTTGTACATAACAGTCCTTTAACATTCTGATTTCGCTAATAAACCAAATAATTGTGCACATTTTGCTCATGACGTGACATTTATTTGATTGGCTCTGTCGGGTGGTGGAGGGTTATGGTTATAAGTTGGCATTGTACCTACATGACGACTGAACCCAAAGGAAACCAATTACACTGTGTAACACGTTTTTTGTTCCTGGGTAGTAAGTGTTATTTTCTAATTGCTTATGCCTCAAACGTATAGAAAATGGCTATTATTCCCCACAAACTTTGCTTTTGTGACCAGGACTTTACGTGAAGGAATGACACAAATGCACACGTTTTCTCATTGAAAATAGGTACATTTCAAAATATCACTGTCCTGGTCACAAAAGCAAAGTTTGTGGGGAATAAGTCATTTTCTGTACTTTTGAGGCATAAGAAAACCGAAAATAACACTTACTACCCATGAACAAAAAAAAATGTGTTACAGTGTTATGAATCATGATATTGGCTGTGAAAGCCTACGTATATAAGGCCCTATTATTTCCTTGCTTCACGGGGATGATTTTGTTTGATTGTAGTTTGTAATATCAAAATGTTCCTTGCTATAATTTTGTCAGTTTTTTTCAGCACGATAAATATAGAACTACGAGCAGCTTCTTATAACGAGATGGGAAATCATCCAACTTGAGATGTGCATGCATGCTGACGGATGGGTACACTGTCATCGCTTATGAGAATACATATTTCATGGTGTTATTTTAGCACAATTTGATAAGTACATTTACGAGCCACCAGAGTATCATATTAATTAGTCCATCTCATTTGGGTGTACATTACTTTTGCGAAAATGATTACATTCTTGCTAATTAATTGTTTGCCGTTTCAGTTCATTCTGGAGGGCATTTGTTTATCCCCAAAATGAAATACATATGGGGCAATAAATATATTGAGAAAATGCACCTGGTATCACGAAATGAAATTAAACATCAGTGCCTGGGTTCAATGAGGAGGCTAACACTATTGTTGGAGGACTGAGCCAGCACTGTCGAGATTGTCAGTTGTAATCCTGGCAGCAACATCGGAGATTTTAAACCAGTGCACTGTGTCTCGCGGGCCCGATATAGCCGGAGATGGCACGATAAAACCGCGATGCATACCTCTTTCTCGACTCAGCCTCGCCCGGTGTCGGGGTGGACCAACTGCGTGCACCCTGTGACTGATAAGTGCCAAACCATCCTCTAAAGCACTAGAAAGGGCACCGCGTAGTAGCGTTGCCTGAGAGAGGCCAATTGAAGTTCCTCCATAAAAATAGTTATTTGGTGGTGTCTTCAAAAGCCATTCTCTTGACATGTGACGCCGTGCTGCCTCAAGTTGTTGTTTTTCCCCGGAAGGCCTTTTTCACTTCATGACACAACTTCCACGAGAAGAGTTGCGATATAACTTACGTTAAACATTAAAACAATTTAATTGCACTCATGTAATAAACTGTTAAGATGACTCTCTCTTAGTTTCCCCTAAACAACTCTGAAGCATGATCTGTAAAGTGGACACACCCCGTGAAATGATAACGTTCAAACGTGAATGCATAAGGAAGTCACTGTTTGCCCATTCCACAAACGTGGTCATCCAACCAAACAAACTTAAACTCTCTTGTCTGCGAATATAGTATCCATTCCTCGAAGAGTTTTTGTTTCGGCTGTAACATGAAAAAGGAATATGGCATTTAAATGTGCTGTCTAATGGTTAAATAAGGATTGTTTGTCGGTTATTAAACATTACAAAAATAGGAATATTGTTCTATTTTTACGCAGTAGCTAATCTAAACACGTTACCTGCTCTTTATGATTGATGCCTGGTTGTACTTTAATCAGCCAAGCCACTGTCCATCTACATTAATTCTCTGTGACTCATCACAGGGGGAGAGTTATTTTTAGTTCACCCGCAGGAAGATGCAGCTCTACTCTTTTCATTTGAGGCGCCATATGCTCTAGGTTTTGTTTCCCGTATCTCAGTAGGCTCCGCAATCGTAAGACCTTAATTCAGCAACTTTGAGCTCAAGCAAAAGTAGTGATTGCTTATTCCTAGCACAGGCGTACATTACAAATGTATAAATATTTGTCGTTGTTTTTTCTTAAAAGTTAATTTAAACGTGCCTATGCATATAACCCCAGGCGATGAAACGTTCAGGTGTGGGACGCGACTAATGAAATGAGCTCGCGCTGGGAGTGGGTTGGAGCAGAGGGGATGGATGTAGCAGCAGCGCAGGAGAGAAAGAGCGCGGGGGCAGTGGCAAACGTTCACCGTCAACACCCCCACTTCGCCATCATCCGCACACGAGCTCATTTACATTCACGGGGGACGACAATGCGCCCCGCTCGTGCTCTGCGGGGGGGGGGGGGCCTCTGAGACGGTGACATAATGGCGCGGTAACGTCAACGGCGGCGGGGGCGGGGCCGAGTCGCACGCACGGTAATTGCCACGACCGTGGTTTTTAGTGCCTCCGTGCAATATTGTGCAAGGGAGCAATGATGTCGCGTCCATTCTTGCGCCGTGATGGGCAGCAGCGACAACGGTTCCAAAGCGAACGCGTGCCCACGTCGAGCTCCGCTTCATACGCAATGAAACGGAGAGCAGGCGACGGGTTGTTTACTGTGCGGGACCCGTAGTTAAGAGGCTGCGGTGGCCATAATCGCACTGCTCGTGACTTGTGTCTTTAATATCCCATCAATGGAGGAGATGCGTAACAGCGACATGTTTATTTGCGGTGGTTCATGGTTCCACCGGTGTCTTCGAGGGAATGTCAAAGCCAGGAGGTTTTGGGTCTCGAACTAGGTGTTTGTGCATGCCATATACGGAATATTCTATGCACTTATTTAGAACTCTTCGGTGTTATTAATTAACAGCATCCTAAACTTGAGGGGCCGAAGTAATGGGTACAGTTAGCGAGGGAAATGTTATCCTGGCCTGATATACTGTTGCTGATGCTGCCTTATGGCAGTTTATTTTTACAAATATTTTTCACATTTTCCCTTTGACATTGGCATGGATTGGCCAACTCCTGTCAATCATGATGTAGCAGCGTACAATAAACTACAAATATAATCAGATGGGTGCAGGAATTAAATTTCCGACAGCATCTAGGTCACACTAAGTTAATGCAGTTATTATATTGCACGTGTTTAAAATATAACCGTTCATGTGCACTAAATGCATATTGAAATAATTATTGGCACTGCCATAGAAATATGGTATTTTTTACCTCTAAGGGCTTCCGAAGGAGATTACAAATACATGATTCTATATGAAAGGACATTTGGACTTGCGACTTTGCTCTAATATAGATTTAAAATGTTTGCACAATCGCAATATTAAATTCAGCAATACCTTTATAGATACCAGAAATAATCACGTTAATAACAAGACTGTTCATCATGGGACCGTTCCAGATTTTTCAACACAATCTACCCTGTGGTTAACTGCTAATCATGCACATTCCTCCAGGCAATGTATTCAAAGCAATAACAATGCACTACTCTAATATAGCGATCAGATTTAACATTAAAACACATTTTAAAAGCAGACTTAACGCCAGATCGGGCTGTATATTATTGAACTTGTGCTGCTGCACCACTGTCCAGCAATATAATGGTTAACCGATGTTTAAACATGGTGCACATTATTCTTTACTGTCGTCCAACCTTACATTTATCCATTCAAAATAATCCTTCTAAAATACCTCAAACATGCATGCAAATTGGTGCTTAAGTTGCTCGTGGTTTGCATATCATTGTGAGTGCTCTTCTGGCTGTGACAACTAATTTCCTATAAATTATACAATAACTACAACACCACTCTTTTTTTAATAAGAATCATGTGACTGTATTAGGATGACCTTTATTACTTAATGTGATGAGCACTTGACACCTTGGGGTATATGGATGAGGGGGTGGATTTTTAGTCATGTAGTTACTTTTATATGATTATAATTACATGCAGGGATGAAGTGGTGGTGCAATGGTTAGCCCACTGTGTTCAGAACCTCGACCACTTGCGTTTTATTTGCAGCCGTGGCCAACATTGGTTGCGAGCGATATTTGAACTGGTCCTGGGGCCCACCATCACCAATCTGCACTGGATGTCTGTGCAAAAAAGGAGCTTTATGGCTCATCGGATTCCTCCAGTACACATAAAGATTTTGCCCAGGATAAAGGCCTCTCCACACTGTCTTACAATGCCATGATCCATCTCATTTCTGAACCTGAACCCATTGCATTGCCTCATTCCCACTGTGCTTCTCCACAGCGCCCTCTCCTTTGGCTACCATTCCATTGCTCGTCTTGTCCAATGGCCATCGGCTATTCTAGTGGTGTCTCCTGCTCAAGCCCACAATGGCGTCGCGGTGGCGAGATGTTAACTGCCTCACCTAGTCCACAGGAGATCGTGGGTTCAATCCCGACCCTGACACCTGTATATTTGGAGTTTACATGTTCTCTCCGTGGTCGTGGAAATTTTTCTCTGGGTCCTCCGGATTTTCGTTCCACATTTATAAACGTGCATTTAGAGTATTTGGCATTTTATTGACCTATCATTTGTGGCCAGGTTGCTATTTGCACCTGATTTCTGATCCATGTGTTTCTGTTGCTGATCTCGTGTCAATGTAGGTTATATGCTTTAATAGAAAACATTCTTGATTGGGCACAGTGGGTTTGCAGCTTTCTGTTGTCAATTTGAGCTTTTCCAACAGTGCCAAATAATCTGCTGTCATTCGCATCGGTTTCATAATCGTTATCCAGATCTGCCTTTAACATTTTTTACTTGTTAAAACATCCCGTTGTGTTTTCTGGTAATATCCATTCAAATCTTATTTAATTGTTATCCATAATTTTGTTATGTAGGCTTCTTTATGCCATTCTACAATTATGATGGTCAGCACATCTTGAATGGCTAATACTAAAAAAAAATCTTCACTTCTTCAACTTACGTTTTCTTAAAATATTTTCTGATGTTCAAAACTTTGCACATCTCTTCAGTGTTATGGGTTTTTTTGTAAGTGGTTTCGATAAATTGGATGACTGCTTCGGCCTCCATTGAATTAAAATGGCGTTTGACAACCATAATGGTATTGGATATGATAAACAATGTGCATATGATTAATGGACATTTTTTTCCTAAATTGATTGTTTGGCCTCTAAAATGGCCATGATTTGGTTCCATCAGCATTGGGGAGACAAAAGTGGTTGTGCGTAGAGATTACCACACAACAACATGCTTGTACTGACCCGGCATTGGCTGTGCTGGCCCTACCAGTGTGCAAGGCCACTTTTGGTAGTTGTGTGTGAGTGAGCATTTTGGAGTTGTGTGTGTGAGGATGTGGGAGAAGATGTGGGAGTTGTGTGCGTGTGCAAGAGCAGTGATGCAGTGGACCAAGTACCACCTTATGATCCCAGCGGCAGTGGATTGCTTCTTAACCCCACACATTCCTGCCACGTTATATCTGAATGTGGTAATGGGTTTTCCCTCGGTAAACTTGGGTTTAAAATGAGTATTTGATGGGCTGTGTAAATACAACCATGATAGGTAGTTACTGACATCGCTTGCCCCTTTGGTCTGTATACTAAACAGGATACCTTTCTATTGTGCAATAAGTCAATGTTTTGTGAACGATATGGTAAAACACAATGTATACTTTCATTTTACTTCATCTGTCCAAATGTATCTCTTACCAGTAATGTATTAGTTTACCTACTGTGGATTTTAGATCATCCTTATATTAAGTTGGTGCACCATCTTTCGTTTTGTAAAGGGTTTTGGCTGCTTATGCACGTAAAAAATGCAAAGACTTTCTAAGATTACATCTGCAGCTTCTTGCTAATTTCTGACTTAAGTGTATTGAAATATTGCATGTCTAATGTCAACTGTGAACACCAACAATTACGAATTAAAATCTGGCATTATAGCCAGTTCACCAATATTGCATATTGGTCTTCAGTCTGACCTATCAACCTCAGCACTGCCCTTGTATTTAACTCTTGTGAATTATTTAAGCTAGACCTCTTGTTGGTTGTTATATATTGGTGGTGGGTGCACTTGAATTATTGAAAAAGTAAGCCTATGGTATTCTGTCATTTTGTCACTTCCTTTCTTTCCAGGTGATTACATCGTCATGACGGTTTATTTTGATTTGGTGAGAAGAATGGGATATTTCACCATTCAGACATACATCCCCTGCATACTGATCGTTGTGCTGTCATGGGTGTCCTTTTGGATCAACAAAGATGCCACTCCCGCCAGAACATCCCTCGGTGAGTCCCATAATTGATGACTTTGGTCAGTGTTAATGTTTCTGCATGATTTTGTTGTTATATATGGATGTATTTTTTAACTAGACTCTTGTTAATTGTTATATATATGTGTGTGTATATATATATAGGAGGAGCGGTTGTGTAGCGCTCTGCGCTACTAACTCAGTGACCCGAGTTCGATTCCTGATCACGGCCACCAAAACCAGTGATGATTATCTAAACCAGTCCTGGGCCTCTCCTAGGATGGCTAGGCCTCAAATGAGTACCTGGTGCAATGTGTAAACATCGTCACTGGGGAGACGAAGGCGGCCGGGCGTGGTGCTGGCCACCCACTCTCTCGTGTGACGTGCCGGCCTTCATAGGTGCTCGCAAACAGTTCTTGTCTCAACAGTCTGGTATTGGTTATACGAGGGATCTTTGTCTTTGTATATATAACCATTCCCAGTTGTTGTGCAGGCACAAGGCACTTATTGAGTTCCCACACAGGAAGGGAGATACATACATCTGTATTTAAAATTACATCGAAACTATGTGTTGTATATAGAAAACAAAGACAAAGATTTGGTGTTGTCCCTGCTGAAAATCGAATTCACGCTAGTATCTTCTTATTGTCATTGAAACATTACAAAGGGGAGAAACCGTGGGCAGTTTATATCGCGTGTTTTTGCAGTATGTTACTGAACAACCATTGTCATTAATTGTAATGTTTTTATTTACATGAGGATAATCGTGTACATGCAGCATTCTTCAATGCTTTCCAATTATCCGTTATGCTTGGAAGTATTTAAAAAATAATAATGAATGCATATTGCCTACTTTGAAATATGGATCAGAAAAACGGATATCAACAAATACAATGGAAAGGGTGTAAGGAATGGAAAATATTCACAAGAGCATGTAGAAAATCCTTTCCCAGTTTTTAGTCAATGGGCCTGGACCAAAAAAAATCACTTATTGGTACCACCTGAGGTGGCAAAGTCTCGTAATTATTTTTTAAATCCTCCATGTGTGTGGGACATATTCTGATATGATAACGTTTGCGGAGTGGCAGCTTAGTTGTAGTTACCATGACTTTTATACCCATACCCTATGACAGGCGTCTGGAACAATAAAATGGCATTATTACTGAAAAACTACCTAGACCAAAGCCAGTTAGGTCACAAACTGTCTTTATTGGTTTAAATACACAATGAAAACAAAGGATAATAAGGAATACCATAGTGAGGTAAGGAACTACTTGAATATTACAAACATTAACATTCGCATATACTTAGTCAATGATACATGTCATGCCATATATATATAGTTAGTGATGGGTATATGTGAAGAAGGTTACATAATTTTTATCAAGCTCTGTGCGTACTTAGATGGTATTAACAAGGGTAACCAAGTCCAGAATCACCACACTGTGCATAAATGTATACTACTACCACAGTAATACTATCAGAATCACCACCCTGTGTCACTCATCAAACTGCTCGTCTTTCTCGTCATCTGACTCCCAGAAGTCAAAGTCAGGTTCAGGATCATCTTGCAGTTTTTGGTTACTGCAGGTCTGTAACCTGCACATGTCTGTGCATGTCAGTCAATTTGACAGGCACGTGAAATTTGTCATTTTGCATAAACGCACACACTTGCATGCTAGTAGTTCCAAGACCACATCTGGTGTGAGTGGGGAGCGCATTTTTGGTTACTGCAGGTCTGTAACCTGCACATGTCTGTGCATGTCAGTCAATTTGACAGGCACGTGAAATTTGTCATTTTGCATAAACGCACACACTTGCATGCTTGCAGTTCCAAGACCACATCTGGTGTGGGTGGGGAGCGCATCCAGTAAATGGACAACTTGCCATCATCGTCTGTCCATCCATGCTCACCACAGGGTTACCCTGCAGACGGCACTTCCAGACTGCTGCCTGATAGTTGGCTCGTTGACCATGCATGAAGAGACAGTCTCTACATGGTGGCGGCTAGCTGGACTCGACTTCTCCCCTTTTGATGCAGAAGAGCTGGTAGTGCAGTTCGTTCACCAGTACTGCTATTAGCAACATACATGCGACAGGTGAACTGCTCAATTTTCTGGAACAGCTCATCACTCACATTCCATAACTGCCCCAGTCGACTAAAAGTCTCTTGGCAGGAAGTGTCCTTTCTCACCATCTTCAGGGCATTCAGCTTCCCTCGACCAGCGAATGCACTGACAGTGTTGCAGCCTGTGAAGGCCTGTAAACCAATTAGGCTGTCACAGATGCTGTCTTCAAGTGACCTTGCCAGTTTGCTGATATCGACAAACCGTGTGCGGTTCTCTGTCCCACACGTCTAGTAGATGGGACAGGTGATGTCCTTCTGGAAGCCAAGATAAAGCACCATGCCATCAGTGTCCTCCGCTGTGATGATAACTGCCTTTTAGCCCACATTTGCTGCATGCAATGCATGCGGGAGCAGACAGGTGTCAGCTTCGTCATGCGTGGAGTGCATCTCTGCTACTTCCTCACACTCATCTTCTGTCAACTTGTAGCAGGTTTCCTCACAGGTCATGTACAACACCTTGCCATGCAGCATATCTCTGTATCGTGGAGGTTTCCACTCTTCCACCAGAAACTTGATGAGACTGGTTTTGTTAGAGGGACTGCACGCGAATTTTCTCCACTGCTGGACGTCGTGTCCCCCTGCAAGGTTCTTGTACTGGAGAGTGGTGTCTGCATCCCGGTTAAGTCGTTCAGCATATTTGATCGAAGTCTGTCGATATACATCAAAAACAACATCAATCCTCTCACTATGTGCTCCCTCGTGGAGGACCTGGGTCAAGGCTGACTCTGCCACCTGTACAAAGGTTTTGTTGTTAGCATTCATTTTTTGGACAAGGCTCATCCCATCAATGATGGAAGTAGATGGGGTTGGGATGTCTTCTGCAGGAGACACATTATTTTCAAGCTCTCTGGCAAGTGCAGCCTTGTTTGTTTTTCGTAGGGACCCACTAGCTTTTGCCAGTGCCCATAGCAGTGTGCCCAGTGGGTGGGCAAGAACATCCTTCATATTCACCTTCCTGCTTTCAGCCACCAGGATCATTTGCCTGAACAAGTTTCTATCTGCCTTCAGAACCACATCCTGTACCTTCTTTCGATGTGCTGTTTTTGTGCTGATATTGGAGAATGTCTTTAGACTTTGCTTGGTCATCTTGTCGTGGAATTTCACAGATGGTGGGTCCTCAGCTAACATTGTTTGCTTGAATACTTGGTAGGCCTCTTCTCCTATCTCAAGAGCTCTCAAGAGATTCCTGGTCACATCAGATGCCAGTGGAGAGGCACTCCAGATCTGTCTCATCAGGGGATATAGGATTGATCCAGTTATTCTCCATAAGGTCAATGAGAGACTGGACATCTGCTTAATATATATTGATCCTTGGACGCTGTAGATCTGGATGGGACAGTTTGGACCTGCCTTGACCTATCAGGTATCTCAGCTGTCTGAGGTACATGCTCCTGTACTCAACTGTTAGCTAATATTTGGTCACGGCTCCTGGCTTCAAGCTGAATCCCTTTGTCCCTCCAGCTGTCTGGGTGTCTTTGTTCATCGTTTCTTCAAAAGCTTGGACAACAGGGATTCGACCAAAGGGACTGGTGTAGCCCAGTTGAACTGAGAAGCCTCCTTCCATGAATTCCGTGTACACATCTGGGTGTGTGATGGGCAGCCGAGACATCTGGGCGAAGTAGTAGGGGAGGTAGCGTGCATAATGAATCCTATCATAAGCGAAGCACCATGGGATCATTGTTACATTGCTTGCGAAGTGTAGCATCCAGTCTCCCTCTCTGGATGCTCGGATGAGCCCCAACAAGATTTCAACCATGTCCAAATAGGACATCCAGAAGGTCGAGAGGCTGCCATTTCCACCACTGAGGAACTCGCGGTAGACTTCAAACAGTTCCATGATGTGTGTACATGAGCTGTTCTCGAGGACCTCCTTCAAAGCGGCTTGTGAGACTTCTTTCCCAAGGTTATCAATGGTCCTCAGTGTTTCATCCAGATAAACCATATCGTTCATGTGAGTTGTTTCCAACCAGGACAGGAAATCATTCCATATCAGTCGCATGAGAGCCTCATACAGGTGTTTGTGTAGTCGCACTGCCCTGTTGTACTTGCGGCCATCCATAACACCAGAGTCAGTCCAGACTGAATGCAGAGATCTCGGAGTCCAGCATCTTGAAAACGCTTTCCTATTATTGCCAGCAGTGTGCAGATGGTGCGGTATACCCCAAGCCTGACGATGTTATCATGGAAGGTGTTAAGATGTTAAAATACCAAACTGAAACTTTTTACAAGGAATCATGTCTGCATTAACCACAATGCTCGTGGTCAGAATGCAAACAAAAAACACTCTGATAATATATGCATTGTCCTTGAAACTGATTGGTCCACACTAGAGACAGCTTTCTTTTGAGCCTCGTCTCAAACGGTGTTAGACCAGAGGACGCCAAAAGGCGTACAGCCCAAAAACAATGCACTATCAGAGTAATGAGAGCTCGGGGTGAGCATCTACATCATGGGACCTCCTTTACCATTACCAAAATATGATAATAGGTTTTTACCATTTTTTCTGGAAACAAAACAGGTGTTAAGATGTTAAAACACCAAACTGAAACCTTTTACAAGGAATCATGTCTGCATTAACCACAATGCGTGTGGTCATAATGCGAAAAAAAAATACTGTGATAATATATGCATTGTCCTTGAAACTGATTGGTCCACACCAGAGACAGCTTTCGTTTGAGCCTCGTCTCAAATGGTGTTAGACCAGAGGATGCCAAAAGACGTACAGCACAACGACAATGCACTATCAGAGTAATGAGAGCTCAGGGCGAGCATCTACATCATGGGACCTCCTTTGCCAGTACCAAAATATGATAATAGTTTTTCCCATTTTTTCTGGCAACAAAACAGGTGTTAAGATGTTAAAACACCAAACTGAAACCTTTAACAAGGAATTGTGTCTGCATTAGCCGCCATGCTTGTGGTCAGAATGCAAACAAAAAATATACAATGATATGCAATTCAACTAGGTTATTTCTTAAAATGTGAAGACAAATTTCGATGAAAGATCCTAAAAAACGCTAATTTCAGGCTTTGTTTTCTCGGCAAAGTTTGTATAAAATCGTAAAAACTAACCATTTATAAAATATAAATAGTTCGTTTTTATGATTTTAATCATCAATTATTACCAATAACAAAGTTAATGGTAATAATTGTGTGCATGTTATGAAAGTTTACAATTTCTAGAAGCAAAATATCAAAATTGACAAACTGAACAACAATCTTTATTTTTGCCTGTAGTATCTGGCCTTAACTAATAATTTTAACAGTTATGTTACCAATACATTGGGGGTAAAGTTAGCACTTAATATATCTTTACTGAACATAAATAATACAGAACCACCAGTACTTGCCTCACCTGCCAGTACGTGATCATGAGCAAATAAGCTGCTAGGAACAGAAGGAAAATAGATATCGCCAATCTATTCCTGACTTAACTAAGTCACTGAAATTGAAGAACAAGCGTGCATAAATGCAAGGATATGTATGAAATACATGCCTTGGGGACATACATCTATTTTATAAATTATTTATCGTCTTAATAAACAGCAGAGGTGTTGTAATCTTTCATTTGTAACGTCGGGGCAAATAGGCGTGATTGTGATAGGTGCAAAAACAGCTGCTCGTTTGGAAAGGTTATCATATATTATTTTACTTCTGTAGTGACATCGCAGATGTCACTGTGTAATGCTGGCTCTAGAGAGGCATGGCGTGCGATGTATTTTCATTGCGGGCACCATATATATGTGGGTGCAGTACCGGCCCTAGAGGGGCTCAGTGAGCGCTGTCTGACAGTGCTGAGTGGCACCACGCTCTGCGTGCAGTGCCGACCCCTACAGGATAGGGTGTGAGAGTGCCGGCCATGGGAACGGGGTTACCAAGGGCCATGTCACTCTGGTTGACTCCGAAGGACATGTGACCGGTAAAATCTACACAGGGGCCCTAGATGGGGGCTAGGGGTGGTCACGTGTCAGGGTCGAAAACCTGCTAGAGGATTCTACAAGGTGGTCGTGGCTAAGGGCGGAGCCAGCCCCGCCACAGAGGATATATGCCAGGTCCCCAAGCAGGACCGGCTGCTGTTGTTCATCCTGAAGAATCTACGTTCTACATTCTACGTCCTGCAAGAGTCACCAACACCTGGACCTGGACCTGGACAGGGTCCGGTCCGTCGTATCTAATTCCAGTTTAGTTAGTGTAGCTTTTCTGGTGGTCCACCACCATAGGTTGTTAATGTGTTAAGGGGTAGTACCCTGTGTGTTGGTTTTAATAAATGTGTGGCCTCCAATAAGTGTGTCTGTGACTCAGTTTAACTCACTACAACTGGTGTCGGAAGTGGCCAAATATTCTCTAGTAAAGTTAGAAATCTTAGGTCATGACTTTGCAACGCAGACTATGTACCAGGATGTCGGACGACAAAGATGAAGACTTCATCCCTCAAATAGCCCCGGGGATCGCGACTCCAGAGGAGGGAGGCGAGGGGCTGTCGGCAGAGCAACCCACCGACCCGGCGCGTGACGGCTCACCGCCGTTGGGGAAGGAGCGCCAGAGGCACACTCCCGCCTTGCAGAGCTCCTCCAAGCCGCGGCATCCATCGTCGTGGAGCTCCACCACGATGAGCAGCGAAGCCGCGCGGAAACAAAGTTTCCGGCGCCATTTCCTGCCAAGCGGAAACCTCTGTGGCGCAGCCCGTGCTTGAGGCTGCCATCTTATCAGAAGAGCAGAGCGCGGAGCCCACCAAATCCGAAGATGCATCGAAATCGCCTGTGGACGTTTCCATCTTTCGTGAAATAATTTCCTGCCACTAGAGGCGACTGGGTGGCCTTCAAGTGGCGGTTCCTGACGAACGCCGACTTGGCGGGGTGGACGGAGGCTGAGGCACTGCCCAAAGCCCTTGATGACGACACCCTGGCAGCATTTCTCACCACGCTGACTCCAGCCTTTGACCAGATGGTGGCAATTTATGAGCCGCCGTCGAACGTGCACCACAGGTTCACTACGCGAAGGAAAGGGGAAACCGAGATGCCCTTTGCCTTCCGTAGCACACTTTTGGCACTAGCAACGGCTGTCTTTCCAAAGATGGACCACGATGGAATCGACTCGCTGGTCCTTGAAAGATTGCTGGCTTTAGCTAAGGACCTCAACATCGTCCTGCCAGCAGTCAACGATGACGACCTATCATCTATAAAGGTTGCAAGATGCATCCAGGAGCAACAGCTCTTATAATGGCACAAGGTGTTGGCAGCATGTACCACGCCTTGTGAGGTGCGCGATACACCTAAAGAGGTGGAGCACATCCCAGCTAGAGCATCGACCCAGGGTGGAGGCTGGCGAGGGGATGGCATGGTGTGACGGGCGGATGACCAACGATGGCGGAAGACATCTCCTCATCCTGGGAGCAGGCTCATCATGTGCAACAACTGCGGTATGCTGGGACACGTCTCGTCGGGCTGCCGCATGCCACGACGACGCCTCCCTGGACCACCGCCGTCATCCGCCCGACCGTCCTCCACTTCACTACACCCAAAGGCGAGTCGCGACACATCACACACTCGGCCCCTGATTCCACCTCACCCATCTCGTTCATTTGGGTTCCGTGCCATTCGTGCGTCGGTGCGGGAGTGTTCAGACTTTGATCGGGCCGACCGGCTGCTCCAACCGGGTCAGTGGTCGGAGCTGGCCCATAGAGTGGTTCCCACGAACGCAGTTTCATCTGCTGTTATTGGGTTGATAGAGAGGGTTGAGATCAGAATGCTCATTGACACCGGTGCGTCAGCCACCATCATCTCAGAATTGATTCATAACATCTTACCCCCTAAATGTTGTACCTTATGTCCTGTCGAAGCTCCATGCTTCGCCGCAAATGGCGGCTCATTGGGTATCATTGGGAGAATAACAGTGGAGGTGTGCATTACGGATGTCAAATTGACAGGGCTGGTTCTTGTGTCGACATCCCTTGCTATTCTGTGCTTACTCGGGACCGACTTTTTGGGGAGGATGCCCCAGAAAATTTTGATCGACCAAGGGTGCATTGAATTACCATCTGGCCATTCATATACATTTTGCCTTCTCCCACACGCTTGTGCACAGCTTACATTACCGTGCACTTGCACGTAGGATGGTTAAGATTCCCTCCGGCGCACAAATGTTTGTCCCCTTGCGACTACGGAAGCCGTTAGACCAGGAGGCGACAGCGAGGGGAATCCTCTTAGCACTCTCTAATAAAGTCAGTCGTGGATTGATGTTAGTAGGGGTCCAGATGTTGGTATCCAATGGTCAGGAACCGTTTATTCAGGTCCTTAACGCAGGTTTAGAGACGTCGGTCATTCAAGATGGTACCGTGCTAGCTCATGCTTCGCCAGTGCTTCATGAGGGAAGCATCGTTGGCAGCGTGGGTGTTGCATTGAATAATCAGCTGCACAAGAGTTCTGATGAAGGGTGGATAGATAAGCTTTGTTTGGAAAATGCGGAATTGTCCAAGGTCCAGAGGGGGAAATTGAGGGCGCTTTTGCGCGAATTTTCTGATGTTTTTAGCAAAGGGAAATTTGACATCGGCCGCACTACACTTTTGAGTAATCACATTGATACGGGTGATGCCGCTCCCATCCGGCAAAATCCCTACTGGCTGAGCCCTACGAAAAAAACACGTTCGGCTGGCGGTTGACGAAATGTTAACCACGGATATTATTTCACTGTCCACCAGCCCATGGGGAGCCCCAATTGTACTTGTTAAAAAGCAGGATGGTAGCTTGCACTTCTGTGTTGACTTCCATAAGCTTGATAAGATATCTGTTGCTGACGCATACTCTCTACCTCGGATGGATGACTCTCTGGATGCTCTAGCAGAAGCATGGTTATTTTCCACTCTTGACATCCTGTCCGGGTTTTGCCAGTTGCCACTAGATGAAGCCTCTAAGCCCAAGACAGCCTTTTGTAACCACAATTCTTGTTCGAATTTAATCAGCTTCCGATGGGTCTTCATTCCACGCCGGCTACGTTCCAGCGATTGATGGAACTGGTTCTGCTGGTCTCCAGTGGGACTCGTGCCTGATATTCCTCGACGATGTTATCGTTTTTCAGTCGTACGTTTGACGAACACCTCGAACGGTTACATGCTGGCTTTCTTAAAATGCGTGCGGCCAACCTGAATTTTAAACCGCAGAAGTGTCACCTCCAAAAATCGATTAGGTATGTTGGCCACATAGTAAGTAAATCGGGTATTACGACTGACCCGGACAAGACTGCATGTGTCCTTACATGGCCAACCCCCAAGACTGTGGGGGAGGGCGCAGTTTCGTTGGATTTGCGTCCTATTACCGCTGTTTTGTCACCGCTAAACCGCTCCACGCCTTGATGGCAAAGGGTTAGAAATTCCATTGGGGGGAGGAAGAGGCCGCATTTGTTGTGCTCCGGGATGGCTTGGTGAACGCCCCTTCTCTCCGCTACCCCGATTTTTCATTATCGTTCGTCCTTGATACAGACGCTAGTAACACCGGAATTTGAGCTGCTCTGTCTCAACTTGTAAATGGCGTCGCATGTATCATCGCATATGGAAGCAGAGTGCTATCTCCCGCCGAACAACGGTACTGTGTCACATGTTGGGAACTGTTAGCTATTGTATTTTTCGTGCAACAGTATCGCCCCTATTTGTATGGTTGATGCTTTGAGGTGCACTCTGACCATGCAGCGCTGCAGTACACGCTGCATATTGAACAGCCATCGGGCCAACTTTTACGTTGGTTGGAGGTCCCCCAGGACTATTCCTTTCACGTTACGTATCACAAAGGCTCCCGACACATGAACGCGGACACCTGTCACGATTATCAATGAGCGATGGGTGCGCATGTTTTTCGGGCTCTGGGCATTGTAAGCCGCCCACCGAGCACTCACCCCCTCCCCTTGCGGAGTCGGCCAAGGTTGGAACCTCTGAGATGGCTGAGGGTCCGGTGGCGCGCGACGCCGTCATTGGGTTGGACCATGAAGAATGTGGGCGCCTCCAGGTTGAGGATGCGTCCCTGCTTAAATTGCGACGCCGGGTCAGGGAGGCTGATGGGGGTGCAGATCGACGGGGTGTTGCCTCTGTTATTTTCAGAGGCGGACTGCTCATGCATTGGGACGGTGGGTTGCGCCGTTTTAACATTGTTGTGCCCACTGCCTTGCGGGGTAAGGTCATTTGGGTGGTACACGAGCAACTGTTGCACCTGGGTGTGCATAAGACCTTGGCCACACTTAAACTGGACTTCTTCTAGCTTGGCATGATGGAAGGTGTCGCTAATTTGTTGAAAGGTTGTGTACTGTGCACGCTTTGGAAACCGCTGGCGAAACCCTGTTGTCCACCGTTACAATCGATTCAGGTCTCCCGCGTAAATTAACTGGTTGCTTTGGACATTCTTGGTCCATTTCCCACTACCCCGCGTGGGAATAAATATTTGCTAGTGGGAGTCGAGTATTTTTCACGATGGCCGGTGGCCTGGCCGCTTCCCAACCAGTCGGCAGCGACGATCACTGAGGCATTCCTCAATGGCTACGTAATGGACAAGGGTGCTCCCGAACGTCTTTTGGCCGATCAGGGCAAATATTTTTCATTTGAAATTGCTCCGCGAGGTATGCAATTTGATGGGAAGGAAGAACATATGCACATCACCATACCACCCGCATACTGATGGCATGGTTGAGCGACTGCACAGGACTCTGACCTCGATGTTGAGTCATCAGGTCAGCAAGTCCCAACTTGACTGGGATTTGGATATTCCCCAAGTGCTGGCTGCATACACTGGCTACTCACCTTTTTTAATGTACGGGAGAGAACACGACCCTCTGATTGATGTCCAATTTCGAGCCGCGCCAAACAAAGCTTCAGAAGCTTTCCGAAGCACGGGAGGCTTCCAGGGAAAATTACAATTTACGCCAAATGGCAAATGAGCGGCTGAGGGGTTCCCGTACCTTCCGCACATGAGTGGGCACCAGGGGACAGAGCCTGGTTGCACTGTCCACAGATACCAGTGGAAATGTCGCCCAAAATGTTTAAACCATGGAGGGGGGTTGTTGATGTGATTCGGGTTGTTCAACCACAGTGTGTTCAGATTCGCTTGAGTCAGCAGAGTTGGTTTGTACATCCGTCATGCCTCAAGCTTTTCATAGCTCCACGTGAGTTCGTTCCATCTCCACACCGCAGAAGCCGAATGTCAGATGTGTCCGGTGAGCTGAGGTTTGTTCCCACTGAGGTTGGTCCTCAGCGGAGTCATGTGATCCCGTCCTCAGGGGCCATGCACCTAACATCCCCCAAGACGCCATCTGTGCCGTCGCCATTTGATTCGGGAGAGGAGAACCCGTCCACCCGGCCGACAGCTCTCCAGGGAGAGCGAGCCCACACGGGACTCGATCAAAGACTCTTCGGTTTTCGTAATCCCCATACACACACACGCTCCCACACCATCAGTTGGTTGTCGCACTTGGCAAGCCATATCGGTTATTGGCTGAACCTAGCCTTTATTGTGCTTGTGGGTGTTGGTGATGGAGGGGGTTCTGAGCGTTTGCGTCTTAATGTATTTTTTTTTCTCTCTCGTGTTGTTGTTCTGTACTTCCACCCTTTTTCCTGTATGTTACTCTACATTTGCAGATAGTGTATATATTGTATAGGTTGGCTTGGGTATTTATTTGTTTACTATTATTGTTGAGTCACACACAGTGGTTTTACTCACTTTTTACTCACTTATTCGCTTTTTTACTGTGTTCGTTTTAAAAGGGGAGTTGACAGCCGGGACTGCTGAGTGCTACGAAGTGGGGGGGGGGGGGGGATGTAGTGACATCGCGGATGTCACTGTGTAATGCCGGCTCTCGAGAGGCACGGCGTGCGATGTATTGCCATCGTAGGCACCACGTATATGTGGGTGCAGTACCGGCCCTAGAGGGGCTCGGTGAGCGCTGTCTCACAGTTCTGAGTGGCACCATGCTCTGCGTGCAGTGCCGACCCCTACAGGATAGGGTGTGAGAGTGCCGGCCAATTTATAGAAGCAAAATATCAAAATTGACAAACTGAACAATCTTTATTTTTGCCTGTAGTATCTGGCCTTAACTAATAATCTTAACAGTTACGTTACCAATACATTGGGGGTAAAGTTAGCACTTTCATATATCTTTACTGAACATAAATAATACAGAACCACCAGTACTTGCCTCACCTGCCAGTACGTGATCATGAGCAAACAAGCTGCTAGGAACAGAAGGAAAATAGATATCACCAATCTATTCCTGACTTAACTAAGTCACTGAAATTGAAGAAAAAGCGTGCATAAATGCAAGGATATGTATGAAATACATGCCTTGGGGACATACATCTATTTTATAAATTATTTATCGTCTTAATAAACAGCAGAGGTGTTGTAATATTTAATTTGTAACGTCCGGGCAAATAGGCGTGATTGTGATAGGTGCAAAAACAGGTTTTCTGCTAGATAAAATTAAACAGCTGCTCGTTTGGAAAGGTTATCATATATTATTTTACTTCTGTAGTGACATCGCAGATGTCACTGTGTAATGCTGGCTCTAGAGAGGCATGGCGTTCATTGCGGGCACCATGTATATGTGGGTGCAGTACCGGCCCTAGAGGGGCTCAGTGAGCGCTGTCTGACAGTGCTGAGTGGCACCACGCTCTGCGTGCAGTGCCGACCCCTACAGGATAGAGTGTGAGAGTGTCGGCCATGGGAACGGGGTTACCAAGGGCCATGTGACCCTGAAGGACATGTGACCGGTAAAGTCTACGCAGGGGCCCCAGGTGGGGGCTAGGGGTGGTTACTTGTCAGGGTCAAGAACCTGCTAGAGGACCCGGCTTATATAACAGAGGATATAAGCCGGGTCCCCGAGCGTGACCGGCTCCTGTTGTTCATCCTGAAGAATCTACGTTCTACGTTCTACGTCCTACAAGAGTCACCAACACGTGTACCTGGTTCTGCACCAAGGTCCGGTCCATCGTAGCTTATTCAAGTGTAATTAGGGTTGTCAATGTGTTAAGGGGTAGTACTCCGTGTGTTGGTTTTAATAAATGAATTGCCTCAAAGAAGTGCGTCTCCGACTCGGTTGAACTCACTACACTTCTGTTGGTGTAGCAAATAAAATGGCACCATTAAAGTTTTGCCACCTTGGGTGGTACCAATATCTGGTCTGGCCCAAGGACTATTTGTTCATAATAGCATCACTAGCCCCGCCCACCTCTTTTATGACCCTTGGGCTACACCCATTTCAAACCTTTAAAACAGCCTGCCCCAGCAGCTTCCCCCCTCTTTTTGTTCTTTTGATGATGATTGCTTGTGTTGTGATCGATACTTCGTGATATTTGTATAATTTTTTATTCACTTAATTTTAATTTTTATTATTTTATTGTCATTTTCTTCGTGACTTTACCGAAAGACCCAAAAAATAGCATCAGAACTTTATATATATCCTTCATTTACACTAGATTATCTTTACGAGAGTCATTGTGACTCCCTACTCTAGACAGACAACAGACAAAAATAATGTGTCAACACTTTCAACATTAGTTTCAAAGCAGTACAAATACAATTCTCTGCTGATGTGTGTCGTGGGTTACACATGTTACCCAAGCCAAACGTGCATACATTGAACATGACGTAACTATTTTACAAGGTAAAATGCCTATTTAAAAACTGGTCAGCCAGAAATGTTTTTAAAATGTTATTCTCATCAGGCTCCATGGTGTTAAGCGCAGTCTCCAACCGTTAACTCCATCTCTCTGGCCTCTATATGCCATGAAGAAGGGCCATTTGCCTCAAACATCACCCGTTAGGTATTTTTTCTTTTAAGGCCGCGGTGTTATTGACGACTGTGTTAAGTGTTTTTGTTGTCGTTGATTTTGCTTGTGCACCACTGCAAACGCACTATATAATTTGCGACAAATTTAGGATTACCTTCAGATTCATTGCAAATTCCTGAGCAGGCCCAGACTAGCCTTAGGGCAGTAGTCAGTAGGACAAATTCCAGGTGGGCCGGTCCATTCCGAGGGCCGATGGGCCATTCTGTGCGGGGAAATTGCAAATGTGATCAGAGTAAAAAATATATAACATATTTTTTTATTCTTTGGTTCTTGCGGTAAAGTCTATAATGTAGACTGTAGTCTGGGTTTTAAGCTGGTGAACGTACTGGCAATCTATAATGTAGACTTATTCTGGTTGTTTAAGAAATAAAAATAAAATAAAAATAAACACAAAAAACCACGACGTTTCGATCGCAACACAAGCGGTCGTCATCTCAGTAGTAGAATCGTCTTCATACCACTCAGTAGTAGAATTGTCGTCATAACACTCAGTAGTAGAATCGTCTTCATACCTCTCAGTAGTAGAATCGTCTTCATACCACTCAGTAGTAGAATTGTCTTTATACCACTCAGTAGTAGAATCGTCTTCATACCACTCAGTAGTAGAATCGTCTT
>CM025611.2:11218485-11250038 GCA_014621495.2 Entosphenus tridentatus | reverse complement strand
CAGTAGTAGAATCGTCTTCATACCACTCAGTAGTAGAATCGTCTTCACACCACTCAGTAGTAGAATCGTCTCCATACCACTCAGTAGTAGAATCGTCTTCATACCTCTCAGTAGTAGAATCATCTTCATACCACTCAGTTGCAGAATCGTCTTTATACCTTTCAGTAGTAGAATCGTCTTCATACCACTCAGTAGTAGAATCATCTTCATACCACTCAGTAGTATAATCGTCTTCATACCACTCAGTAGTAGAATCGTCTGCATACCTCTCAGTAGTAGAATCGTCTACATTATAGACTGTCAATACGCTCACCAGCTTAAAAACCAGGCTACAGTCTATCGGGCTATAGTCTACATTATAGACTCCCATTATGCTAACTTTTTTTTATAATAATTTTTTCTATCTACGTGACTTTACCGAAAGAACCAACGAATATAAATTCCTGCAGTCACGAAAGTTTTAAGTCAAAATGTAACATTTTTTTACCTCAAATGTGTACGCTTCATTGCTTATTTACGCTCTCAGTTGGGCATTCAGTTCTATATATTTAGCTGCTTCAAAGATTCTTCCTCACCGGTACCCCATTTATTTTTGGACCCAGCTCCAAATATGCCAATGAGATCGCGCATAAATTCGGGCCTGCTATGTTTACAAATGATGCCTGGTCCGATTTTTAGTCCCAGTCCGTCACTGTACCCGAGGCTACTTTTTAAAGTCATAGAGTCTAGCGGGTATTGTACGTTTAAAACGCATGCTCTATTACCACCAGTGTTAAGATTCGTATTACATTTTTGGATCAAATCGCCACGTGTGGTATACAATGGACATGCGTGACTTGTCGGGTGGAGGAGGGTGTACGACACACACTGTAATTAGACCCATGCGATCTGAATCAGGAATTACCGATGCATTGATAATTATAAAAATATGGTTTAATAGACATTTTAGTCCCGCATGCACTGCTCCCTTTTTCCATTTCGGCATCTCACACATACAGTGAGGGAAAAAAGTATTTGATCCCCTGCTGATTTTGTACGATTGCCCACTGACGAAGAAATGATCAGTCTATAATTGTAATGGTAGGTGTATTTGAACAGTGAGAGACAGAATAACAACAAAATCCAGAAAAACGCATGTCAAAAATGTTATAAATTGATTTGCATCTTAATTATGGAAATAAGTATTTGACCCCTCTGCAAAATATTACTTAGTACTTGGTGGCAAAACACTTGATGGCAATCACAGAGGTCAGACGTTTTTTGTAGTTGGCCACTAGGTTTGCACACATCTCAGGAGGGATTTCTCCCACTCCTCTTTGCAGATCTTCTCCAAGTCATTAAGGTTTTGAGGCTGACGTTTGGCAACTCGAGCCTTCAGCTCCCTCCACAGATTTTCTATGGGATTAAGGTCTGGAGACTGGCTAGGCCACTCCAGGACCTTAATGTGCTTCTTCTTGAGCCACTCCTTTGTTGCCTTGGCCGTGTGTTTTGTGTCATTGTCATGCTGGAATACCCATCCACGACCCATTTTCAATGCCCTGGCTGAGGGAAGGAAGTTCTCACCCAAGATTTGACGATACATGGCCCCGTCCATCGTCCCTTTGATGCGGTGAAGTTGTCCTGTCCCCTTAGCAGAAAAACACCCCCAAAGCATAATGTTTCCAACTCCATGTTTGACGGTGGGGATGGTGTTCTTGGGGTCATAGGCAGCATTCCTCCTCCTCCAAACACGGCGAGTTGAGTTGATGCCAAAAAGCTCCATTTCGGTCTCATATGACCACAACACTTTCACCCAGTTGTCCTCTGAATCATTCAGATGTTCATTGGCAAACTTCAGTCGGGCATGTATATGTGCTTTCTTGAGCAGGGGGACCTTGCGGGCTCTGCAGGATTTACCAACTGTTTTCTTGGTGACTATGGTCCCAGCTGCCTTGAGATAATTGACAAGAATCTCCCGTATAGTTCTGGGCTGATTCCTCACCGTTCTCATGATCATTGCAACTCCACGAGGTGAGATCTTGCATGGAGCCCCAGGCCGAGGGAGATTGACAGTTCTTTTGTGTTTCTGACATTTGCGAATAATCTCACCAACTGTTGTCACCTTATCGCCAAGCTGCTTGGCGATGGTCTTGTAGCCCATTCCAGCCTTGTGTAGGTCTACAGTCTTGTCCCTGACATCCTTGGAGAGCTCTTTGGTCTTGGCCATGGTGGAGAGTTTGGAATCTGTTTGATTAATTGTTTCTGTGAACAGGTGTCTTTTATACAGATAACAATCTGAGATTAGGAGCACTCCCTTTAAGAGTGTGCTCCTAATCTCAGCTCGTTACCTGTATAAAAGACACCTGGAAGCCAGAAAACTTTCTGATTGAGAGGGGGTCAAATACTTATTTCCCTCATTAAAATGCAAATCAATTTATAACATTTTTGACATGCGTTTTTCTGGATTTTGTTGTTGTTATTCTGTCTCTCACTGTTCAAATAAACCTACCATTAAAATTATAACAGCGAAACGTCGTACTCAAAATTTGTAAATGTTGTGGTTTCACGCTTCAACACACCGGTGGGCTAAAGCAGTGAACTATTTGTCTTTTGTCAACGTGACACTTTTTTACTGATTGGCCGTGTCGGGTGGTGGAGGGTTACGACACATTTATAAATAACGCGATCTAACCCAAAAACGTTGATTATGATTAAAATTATAGACTGATCATTTCTTTGTCAGTGGGAAAACGTACAAAATCAGCAGGAGATCAAATACTTTTTCCCTCACTGTATATATATCACTTTAATATCAAGATAGCTAGAGTAACTACATTCAATGAGATTTGGAAAGTGTATGATATAAGAAGAACAATAACTCAGCAGTGATGTCACAGATTAGGATATCTAGTAGCATCCTTGCTTGATCAATCTCAGCACAATCTCTATGTTTCTGTCTCCAGCAAGTCGAAGTAGTAGATTTCTCTCTGTCTGTCTGATAAATAAGTCATCACATCTGAATTTGACTAAATTAAATGCAGAATATTTTTTTATCACGGTCTTATCAATGCCAATATAATAACGATTCGTTTTTTTATCGAGTGCCTATTACAGCGGGGCATATATTTGAGAGCTTTGCACGCGATAAGCAATTTACATCACATCTGATAAGAGCACATTTGAAGAGGGGCACACCCAGTGGCAGCTGTCCCTGTGGGCACAAGGTGGCTCAGTTCCCGGTCTCTCAGTCGGGAGTAATGGCTGCTACGTGTAATCCCAATTGAGTAATTGTGTTTTGCCATTCATTAGTGACGATTAAGCACGAACTAATCACAATACCATTTTCTCTCTCATTTAGTTCCTCGCATTTTAACCTTGGTCCTCAACAGCACGAGCATTATTCTCCAAACTCGCCCATCCTTCCCCCACTCATGGCGATACTTGTATTGATGACCTTCATTCCTTTCACAACCGCCTGTTATTTTTTTGTCAGGCAACAATGTGAACAAAGCATGTATTCAATCCACTGTTGGAAATTGCAAATTAATGTTTCAGTTGGCTCAGGCTATCATGCTTTATAGCTCAATAAATGTTTTTTTTCTCTGTACCGAATCAACATTAGTTGTTCCCGGAGCTAGGCTTGGCCTCGACCATATAAATGTGGGATTTATTTCTTGGTTACCAACAGAGACGAACGATAATCCACGGCTTCTGTATGAGCATGGAGAGACCCTATTACTTTTGACCTTGTTCTCACCAAATATAGCATCACTCGAAATTATGTGTCAATTATAACCGCAGCTGTTTTGGTTTAATATTTTAGGTATTACGTTAAAACATTGGCAGATTAGGAAGTAGGTTTAAATATAATGATTCAAATAAAGTATAAATAAGTACTCCATAGTAATGGCTTGAACAATTGTCTTTAACAAATTAGATAGTAAAAGTGATTTCAAACGAGAAGCAAGACATTGCTCATCTCCCGTTTCTAGCCTGAGCCAGGGATGAGAACCTCTCTCCGTAAGACAGCCACCCATGGCTTCCCTACAGAAGAGTACTCGTTTGGGTCAACCAATGGGTGGACACAAGAACCCAAAGACAATTTCGACTCGCAACCCTCGCGATCGCAAAGCGCTCGCTTTACTGACAAAGGCTCCCAGATCGATATATAAAGTACGTTACATAAATGCATTAAGTGGAGATATTTTTTAGGGTTCTTAGAGTGAGTTGCCTGCGTGTAGAATGCAAAGGCGACGATAAAACATCCACGCATCCTCCCGATTCCAAGGTGCTTTGACGTCGGGTAATGAGAGTCAATCAATCCAAGTTGATTTCTCATATGCACAGGATATAGTGAAGTGTACACAGTACAATTGCATACTTACTTGAGACCCACGTTTGTGAAATACGCTTTTTGCAGCTGACGTATGATTTCATTGTCTTTAGTTTTTCATATTGGATTTAATGAAAAAAAGATTATGATTTCAAATGAACTCAAAACAGGCTAATGCTGTTTAACGACATTAAAGCACAACTACGTGAACGTTGCTTAAAGCAACTTTCAATATTGCTGTGATTAACATTGCAACAGGCACCCAGTGAGTGGGTCGGTGGCAGGGCACGTACTGTACCTTATGATTGAAAGGTTTTGAATTCCATTCTGGATGAGCGTGACTCATGTGGAGCTCGTTCAGCCAAAAGGCTGAGGAGAGGGAGGAAGGGAAAAAAAAGCTCGGGTGCTGAATTCACAATGCAGACGCTGCATGCAAAATTCACCGCACTCTACCTCCATCGCATAACAAACCCCTGATGCATTATTTCAGACTCGTGTAATTAAAAAAATCTGTTCTCTTGATGAATGCATATATGTATGTATTTGTGTATGCAGCCAAGATTTGATGTCGACCTGTTGAGCAAACTTTACGGATGGCAAATCACCAGCAGTATTTTTCCCCTCTCTTAACTAATGCAACGAATGACATGTAAATATAAATTGAATAACTGGTTAACGTTCATGAGAACGGACCTTAAGCCTTTGTGAACCCAGTTGCCTTCTCGAAAATCTATTCCGTAATGAGCTGTGGCCGTCCACGTGTCCAGCCTGCATGTAACTTTCCCTCCTTAAAGCAGAATGTGATACTATTTGCTATGCATTTCAGGACCATAAAGGCCAGCATAACTAATTCATGTATTTGAGCCAAGCCAAAGTTTAATATCACTATGCCACAGTGAAATGCGTATAATAGATTATATATGGTTCCCGTGAGGAGCAACCCTGCTGGGGATATTAGTGCTTTATCGTGGAAACTGGTTGATGTGTTTTCAACATAATCAGCCATGCCTTATCCACTTCTGTATGAAAGCTTCCTGCTGCGGTGGCGAGATGTTTACTACCTCGCCTGGAATACAGGAGGGTATGGGTTCGATCCCAACCCTGATGCCTGTATATTTGGAATTAGCATTTTCACCCCATGGTCACGTGGATTTTTTCCTCCACATTTAAAAACATGCGTTTAAAGTATTTGGCTTCTACAGATGTCTACTTGATAAGCCGGCTATAATTTGTGGCCAGGTCACTTCTGAAAACGAGCAATATAGCTCAGTGGGCCTTACCTGGTAAAATAAATAAAATACTTCAGTTTAATAGTTTAAGAATGGCCATCTCTCTTCTGGGAATGTATCCAACCTAACCACAATGTTAATTTCACAATTCATACGATGTCGCTGGTTTGGATCTGTTATCTAATGCATGAACTCCTCTTATTGTGTCTCACTGTCAAATCTGAGAACACATTTATTCATGCTTATTTGTGTAATTTTCAGCTTTTGTTCTTTTTATTGGTCCCTGTCCATGTCTCACAAAATACACTGCAAGTAAACTGAGCAAGTGATGAGTCGTGAAATGATGGCAACTTAACACTAATTACGCATTGACATTTTCAACCAATGATCAGTCTTCTCATGCCTTAATAACAACTGTTGTATATAATTTTGAGTTTTTTGTACTATTGGTCTCTGTCCAAGTGTCTCACAAAATATACTATACATATAGTGTATACATATAAATATTTTCCAAAGCAGATGTTGTATCTCTCAAAATCACATCAAGAAAACATTGCATGTTTCTGAGAATGGCATTTATTTTAAATGCCTTGTTTTTTGAGGCAACGCAATACGAATTTGATTCCGAATCTGAAACATTACAGTTGGCACGTTATAATGATTTATGTCACGTATTGATATTTTTCCGTATTAATATTCGTTTTAAGAAAAGAAAGTGATGTCAGACATCAAATGTTAAAGATGATTGAATACTAAAAAACAACACGTGTTAAATCAAATTCCCTCTTATATTACTGTTCCTCATGGTAACTGTAATATAGGCTCTGTGTGAGAATGCTGCTTAGGTGAAAGGTGAAGCAATCCACGTTGTGTTTAATTTAAAAATAATGTGCCTTGGTGCCTCTCAGTGTTACCTATTGCCAGCAAAGGGCTTTTTGCTGAAATACTGGTGGAAATTTGTGCGATTCAGACACATTAAAAACACATATATATCTTTCAGAATGATGTTGTAGGCGGTTCATGAATATCACGTGTTACCTGAATTTTGTAAGCGATCTCAGTAAGTTGTTGGTGCAGGCAACCGATGCACATGCTTCAATCGCACTGTCTAAGACACTGCCCTGTTACATATTTTTTTAACAGTTTTACATCAATTTGGCGTGTGCTCCAGATGCTTGCAATGCCTGGCTTATTCCAACTCTGAGTGGGAGCGATTGCAACACATGTAATTGTCATGCAGACTGTGTATGACAGTGCATCAAGGCCATGTTCAGGAACATTTATTTAAAATGTATTTCGTTGCTGCTGGTCTGCTTCAGTGTAACGGATTTTCTTCATCATGAAGATTATTTTTTTGTTAAATTACTCTATGGCTTATTGGGATAATGCTGTGACAGTGTCACAAGTCCTGAAGCTCCCAACACTGCGTTCATACCAGTTCAACTCCCAGGTTCCCACCAGATATTGAGGTCCCTAGATTTGATCTTCCACAATGCCCATGGGCCACAATCCTAAACCGTATGAACCAAGGCAGATCTGGATGCTTGATGCACTCTCCGGTGTGTGACTGGTTACCCAGATCAGACCCTGGAACGTGTAATGATTCAATGCCCAATTCGCAAATACCAAGGGGGCATTGTCTCAGCGGCGATACACTCCAACTACTCCTGATACAAGAATCTGGCTCAACCACCAGTCTAAAATTATCGTTGTTGCTGTGCATCAAACATCAGCCATACGAAGAAGACCAGATATTCCCATGCGCAGCTTCGTTTGATGTTCTTAATATTGCTCAACAATGACTGCAAACAAATAATTGACAATTTGGCCAAGCTGATTGCAATACTTCAGAAGCCTTTTCCTAATGTTAAGTTCTAATATTTGTCTCTGCCCTGCGAGAGTAATCTGATACTGTAGATCAAACAAAAAACACTCAACTTTGATGCGAAATCCACAATTTGGTTTTGTTCTTTTTTTTACAAATAATGGGCTTTGTGCCTACAGAATGTAAACTATATGAGTGCACTGCATGTTTATATTTTGGTACTGGAGATGTACTCAGCTGGTTTAATCGAACAACCAATGTGAACCACGCATCCTGCTTTGGTCATAGCCATCAGAATACCACGAGTTTAAATCGGGCCATCATCTCCCCAGAGATGGTTAAATAATTACCAGTGTGTGAAATCAGCTACAGCCATAAAGCAGTGAAAAAACTGATCTTAAATATTGGACTGTGGAATGTGTAACACTGGCTTAGTCAGGGACGCCACGGTGGCGAGATGTTAACTACCTCGCCAGGTATAGAGGAGGTCGTGGGTTCGATCCCGACCCTGATCCCTATATATATTTTGGCTTTTCATGTTCTTCCCATTGTCGCCTGGATTTTTCTCCGGGTCCTCCAGTTTTCCCCTGCACATTTATACACCTGCTTTCAGAGTATTGGGCTGCTATGAATTTCCACGCGATAAGCCCACTGCATTGAGCGATCATTTGTGGCCAGGTCATGTCTGAAAAAGAGCTATATAACTCGGTGGGCCTTACCTCGTAAAATGAAAATAAAATGGTTTTGTTTTCGCTCAGTCCACCTTTGGCGATGGGCACGACCCCATCGCTCGTTGGGCTTTTGAGGCGAGGGTTTGATTTCCACTGAGTGAAGTGTCGCCTGCCCTGCCTTGCCATGCTCTGCTTCTCCCATCGCAGGGATCACGACGGTGCTGACCATGACCACTCTGAGCACCATCTCCCGCAAGTCGCTGCCCAAGGTTTCCTATGCAACAGCCATGGACCTCTTCGTCACCGTCTGCTTCTTCTTCGTCTTTGCCGCCATGATCGAGTTCGCCATGCTCACGTTCTTCGTCAGCAAGAAGAAGCTCAGTGGTGGCAAGAAAAAGAAGAAAAGGCACGCGCCGGTGAGACGTGGAACGCCGTGATGCTTTGTTACACCATGGGCAGACAGGCGGCTGGGTGGCTCGGGGCCGTGACAGTGCTGCTGTGAGCAGTGTCAGAGAGCCAGTCAATCATCGCAGAGATGTTGAACCTACCTCAACGCCCCCATAAATGGCTTTTGTGCTGATATTTTGAAGGAGGGAGGAAAAACAAAGCTAAATGTGTGGGAAAAAACATATATCTGGCACTATTTCTCTTGACCTGGACACTGAAAGTTGATCTGGACACTGAAATTATCGTTCTTGTTTTTGCAATAGAAGACAGCGCCTGTCTTATCCAGTCTTCTTCTTGTTGTTTTAACGGGGTCAGCCCCTCTAATCTTTCGCGTTGCACTATTTTCGGCATCCTCCTGCCCTAGATCAACTCTCGCCATTCCCTGTCCACCTCATCTTCGTTCCACCTCTTGGTTTCTTGCGTTGGACGTCTGTCTGAAGAACTCTCCGTTGCCATCCCACGCCTTGGGATCTGTCCTCAGGCTGTGTCCCCAACACTACAGTTGTGATCCTCCCATATTGTCATTGATTGCTGATACATTCATGTGCATTGAAGAATCACATTTCCAAACCTTTTTATCAGTTGGAAATAGTTCATTTCAGAATCAGAATCCGAATATTGATTTATCTTGGAGGAATCTGAGGAGCTTTAAAGCTTTTATTCACAAACGTTCAGTAGGGATGGGTCAGAATGTTACAATAACAAGCAATACAAAAATACGATAGGAATGAAAATAATTGGAAGGGTAAACAAGGCACAAAAAACATACAAATGAGACTAAACTATATTTATTTAAATCTTGACTTAAAGCTTTCGTGACTGCAGAAATGCATATTCTTTGGGTCTTTCCGTAAAGCCACGTAGATAGAAAAATTATAAAAAAAAAATCGCGACGTTTTAATCGCAACACAATAAATCGTCATCAGGTGAAAAAATAGCGGGACAGCTGCTGAGGCAGGATGTTTTAAGGTTTGAGATGGGTGGAGCCCAAGGGTCATAAGCAAAGTGGGCGGGGCTCGTGATTAAATTTGCATGTAAATGTAAGATCGGGTAAATCGGAGAGCCACCTCCACGACGACGAAGCTGCAGAGGTGGCCATTTCATTGAGAGATTTGCATGTCAATGTAAGATCGTAGAGCCACTGCCACATCGAGGAAAACGAGCAATGGTGGCTGTGTTAGTTAGACATTTAACCTGTTAATGTTAAGACATTTAACTTGTTAATGTAACACCAGAGAGTCGAAAATAACTACTAACATCGGTAGGTAGATGGAAACATCACAGCCGGTTATTACTTAAACTGGTTAATAACGTCCTTCCAATGATTGCTCAGTTTGTACACATCTTCTCGGTTGCAATTGTGTCCGTATTTATATATCTGGATGGCTTCATGAACGAATCTTTGCTGATAGCCAATGGATTTGCAGAGTACCTTCGTCTTGGAATTTGTTTTGTTATGTTTGCCAACAGCATTAAAACAATGATCAGCCACGGCTGAGGTATTGGTCCTACCATGTTTCAGATCTGCCTCATGTTCACGAACATGGTCCAAGACATGTCGCTTTGTTTCCCCAATGTAACTACTGCCGCAGACACAGCTTAGTTTATAGACGCTGGGGTATTGCATGTCAGGGCTCACATCCTTCACAGATGGGATAAAAAATGTTATGTACTGTGTTAAATCGAACCTGGATCTTGTGTTTGCTCATGATTTTGGAAATCTTTTTCGTGACCCCTGCTATGTTTGGCAAGGTGATGGTTTTGATTGGGTCCCTCAGATGGTTCTTTCCCAACGGTTGGGGTGATAGCTTTACGGATTGTGTAGTCTGAATATCCATTCATCTTGAGGGCTTGGTGTACATATTCCAGTTCACTGGCTAGGTGGTGATGGTCGGAAATACATTGAGCTCTATGGTGTAGAGTGTGGATGAGGGAATTTTTCTGGGATGGATGGTGGTGAGAGTCAGGTTTTAGGTAGGCATCCGTATGGGTGGCTTTCCTGTAGACAGTGTCCCATTCAGCCATATGGTCTATTTTCGATTAAAACATCCAAGAATGGTAACTTGCCATCCTTTTACACCTCCATGGTGAATTTGATGGCTGAGTGTATGGAATTGATGTGGTTGAATAATTGGCCCGAGCTGGTAGACCATGTGGCCAGATGACGAACGTGTCATCTATGTACCTCTTCCACAAGTAAGGACATAGGGTGGATGCCTGGATGTCATCTGTCTCAAAATTTTCCATGAAACATTGGCTACAACTGGAGATAAGGGAGAACCAATTGGGGTACCTTGAACTTGTTTGTAGAATGTTCCATTCCAGGTGAAGTAATTGTTGGTGAGGCAGTGTCTTACCAGGGCCGGTACATCAGCATTCAGTCCTCGTTGGACCAAATCTTCAATGATTACAATGGTGTCAGGCACAGGAACTTTGGTAAACAAAGATACTACATCAAAACTGACAAGCAAATCACCTGGAGATAGTGTAATGTCCTTAATTAACGGTACCAAGTGAGCTGAGTTAAGTACAACTGAGGTGGTCTTGCCAGTGAATGGTTTTAAGGTCTCAGAGTAGAAATTGGGCAAGTTTGTAGGTGGGTGAGTCAATGGTGAAGACAATAGGACGGAGTGGTGTACCTTCTTTATGGATTTTTGGTAAGCAATAAAATCTGGGTAGTCTAGCAGCCCTTGTCAGCTGAGAGGATGACTATGTCATCTTTATTATTTAGTTGAGAAAGCTCAAAGCGCTCATCCTTACTGATGTTGCTATTAGGTGTCGTTTTTGAGGATTACAGCGATTTCTGATCTTGCCACGTCTGCAAGGCTATGTCGACCTGGGCAATGATATCATCAACTGGGATGTGTTTAGGGGTGACTGCGAAATTCAACCCTTTAGCTAGAACCGATTTTAGGCTGTTGGAAATTGGGCTGTTACTCTGATTGATAACAATCTTGTCACCGTCTAACTTTTTAATGTGTGGATCTGGCTTCTTCGACAGGAGTTGAACTTGGAAATCAGGTTATCTTTGCATTTAGCTGACATTGAGGCGGCTGAAGAGGCTGTCATGTTTTCTACATGTTCCCAATCAGATGTAGACATTTTTTCCATCAATGGTAAGTATGATTGCAAGAGAGTATTGTATTATTCTCTCTGAGATCAGGACTAGTTCGGCCCTGAACAAGATCCGTTTAGCATTAGGAGACATCAGCAGATGTCAGTGTAAAGGCGATCGGTATTACCTTAGTGTCGCGGCATCTCTTCAGAAAAGTGAGCGACTCGATCAGATGAGCCTTCTTGTGTCGACGTTTGTTAAAAGATATAATAGTTGTGTGGAAACCCTCTCTGTAGAGGCGGTTAAATCTTGACTTAAAGCTTTCATGACTGCAGAAATTAATATTCTTTGTGTCTTTTCTTTAAAGCCACGTAGATAGAAAAAAATATATATCACGACGTTTCGATTGCAACACAAGCAACGTCATCAGGTGAAAAAATAGCGGGAGCTGCTGAGGCAGGATGTTATAGAGGTTTCAAATGGGTGTAGCCCAAGGGTCATAAGCAAAGTGGGTAGGGCTAATGATGACATTTGCATGTAAATGTAATATCGGGTAAATCGGAGAGCATTTTACCAGGTAAAGCCTACTGACCTATGAGCTTTTTTTTCAGAAGCGACGAAGTGGCTTATCACGTGAAAATGTATATCAGCCAAATAATCTAAATGATCTAAAATCTTCCTTACCATTCGGTAACAGACAAAACAGTTTTTATTTCGTTGTTTCACTGAAGTTCACTGACGTATATTCACGTCCAAGAGATCGCTGAGGCCAATAAGCCATTACAGGTTACGACTTCCTTTCACGAGATTTAAAATTGTTGCACCGTTGACACCCAACATCCAATGTTTGCCATGTTCTCTTTTTCACTTTACCACCTCTGTAAACTCTGATGGTCTTTAGCGATAATTGTGGAAGTTAATTTAACAACTAGCTTAGAAAATATAATTATCGCCTCCATTGCTTGGTTTGCAGCTGCTTGTTTAACAGCAGAAGCTGAGTGCAATTGAATGCAATCAGGGTGAGTTAGTTTAACGATATGGATTTGTTGGTGAGAGTTACTAACAGGCAGTTAGTTTATTTTGAGTACTGTGAGATCAACTGGCACTTTGAACTGGCTAGGATAAGTCTTTTCTCAGTCACCCCACTATCACTGTAGGAACAGGGAAAATTGACCTGTCTAATGATAACCTGTCATTTTCTTTCCACTGCTGGATGAATATCTCTCCACACCATTGCCATTCCTCATGGTCCTGCACAGTCATGATCCATAGATCGCTACACGTACAGCATTACAACGGTGCATATACATAATTAGAATGTCAATAATGATCATTTCAGATGTCTCACTGCATTATACTTTAGCTCTGTGCTTCGTTTTTAATCAAGACAAAAGGTCTAAGTGCACCCATGCTGCAGTATGCGTGAGGAGTACCTGTCCACATTGGTGGCCCTATCCAGCAGTGGGAATTCCACAATCCTATGGCATCGTCCAAATTTTCCCCACTGTTAATTTCCTAAAGAGCGGTGGGAATTATATTGACCACAGAGGGATGTTGGGTTGAGTTGACCTCCAGTACTTCTATCCCAGTGTCACCTATCCATATTATTATCTATAAGTTGTCAACATAGAGTATTAAATACGACTATCATTTTACCTAAAAGTGGATGTAGACTTCGTGATTAATTGTTTATTAGAGCCGGGTGAAAGTCACATTGAAACATCTCTCCAGTTGACACTTGTGCATGAGTTGTAATGGGAGCGTGCAGGACACTGATGAGCATTTGTCTGACATACATCTGTTTATCAGCATGCGTGGCTATCCTATCTGTGTGCTTATTTATTCTCGCAAGATGTAGGATGTGTCGGGCGAGTGGTTTATGGTGTAGGTCAACGTGGTAATGCAAGAAATGTGCTGATTGCAGATGGGGGGCAGGGGGAGCGTGTCTTGATCCAGCACTCGGGCGGATGTCGATGATAGATACGCTGAATTTGTTTATGGGAAGCACAGTGAAATTGAAGATGGTAGATAGCATGGAAATGCTGATGAGTGTTTTGGTTTAACTTGCCCGATGTTTGGCAGGATAAATGCGCCTGCTGTAAATTTGTTGATTCCAGATAATGCAGCAACAAACTAAACAAATGTTAGACATGGAGTTGAAATGCAATGAAATATGACAGTGCACGGGAGGATTTGTTAGTGGGATTAAGATGAGAATTTCCAATTTGCATACCCGTAAATACTGTTATGAACCTCCAGTCCTTCAAGTATTGTGCAGTAGAACCACGCGGAGATGAAGAATACTATAAAGGCTGTTTGCGAGAGTCGCAAAATCCCACACAAAGCGACGGTAATATGAGACAAAGCCTACAAAACTGCGAACCTCTGCGACAGATGTGGGGGTTGGCCACGCACGGACACAAGCAGTTTTCTCCGGGTCTGTAGCGACTCCTGACGCACTGACCACATGGCCCAAATACTTTACAGAAGACGGCACTTTTGTGGTTTGAATGAGGTTAGCAGCACGCACTTTGACCGATTCCAGACGCTGCAAATGCTCGTCAAATGTGCGGCTGAAAACAATAGCGTCCAAATATATTATACAGGAGTCCCACTGTAGTCCTGCCAAGACCCTCTCCATGAGGCATTTAAAAAAGTGGCCGCGGCCTATAGGAGGCCCATAGGAAGCCGATTTAATTGAAACAGCGCCTGGGGTGTGCGGAACGCAGTTTTTGGTTTGGAGTCCTCATCCAATGGTAACTGCCAGAAGCCTGACAGTAAATCGAGCGTCGAAAAGAACCGCACACCCGAGAGGGCGTCAAGTGAATCGTCCATGCAGGGAAGCGGGTAGGCATCTGCCACCGGAATTTTGTTACATTTATGAAAATCAACGCAAAATCGGAGACCTCCATCCCGTTTCTTAACCAATACTACGGGGGCCCCCCAAGGGCTATTAGAGGGAGAGATGATGTCCGCCGCCAACATTCATCGACAGCCAAGCGGACATGATCCTTCTCTCTAGGGCTAAGATGATGAGAGTTCAATCGAATGGGGGGGCAATTTCCCCTTGTCTATGTGATCAGATAGTAGTACTTCGGCTAAAAACGTCGCCAAATAATTTAATAAGCGCTCAAAGTCGCTGTCGCTCTTCGAGGGATAAGTGTGAATTCTCCTGGCAAAGTCTGTCGATCCATGAATAGTCAGATTTGTCATCCTTTACTACGCCAGTCACAAAACTGAAATGCAGTGGCGTCTTCATGGCGTCTTCTGCTGAATGAGCAGGCGTCGCATGCGCTAAAACAGTACCAGCATGGATAACTACGTGCAAAGAACCTGCGTTAAAAATGTGCAAACAGGGTTCCTGGTCCTTCGACAAACTGTCAGGTCACCCACCAATCAGGAGGTCCATGAGAAGAAGTGAGAGGGAGTTAAGAGGACTCCCGCCTCAGGCATTTGCAATTGCAGGGGTTTACGCAACCTCAGGGGTACCAGCATTTGGGAACCCGGTGGAACCTTCACCGACTCTCTAACCAAAGCCTGTACACTGGCGGCAACAGGAGTCAGCAAAGTAGGAGAGTTTAAAAAGCTCATTCGACGGCCCGATGGCATCTCCATACAACCTTGGTCGATCATGATTTTAAGGGGCATTTTGGCAAAAAAAGCTGTGCCCAAGAGGCATGGCACAGACAATGTCTTTGAGACCAAGACAGGGCCCTCTAATTGAATGTCACCAATTCTAATGGAGGCAACAATGTGTCCAAAAAATACCCAAACTATCTTCGTTTGCGGCAATGCAGGCCCCCTTTACAGGGCTCAACCGACCAACGCTGTGTGGTAAAATGCCGAAGATAATTTCAGATATAATGGTGACTGACGCACCCGAATCCACCAAAATACGGACTTCTACCCCTTGAATAGAACCAACGACCGTGGAGGAACCTGCCGCAGCTGCCACAACTGCCACAAACCGATGTGCGAGCGCATCCCATTGGTGTACTGGCTTTAGCCACCCGGCGACCGACCGTGAACTCACATTGTGAGGTTGAAGAACGTTAGCAGTGCCTCTGTGATCGTGAACCCAATCCCCACTAGATGTGTGAGGTGAGGGAAGCGGCCGAGTGGCTGATGTGTCGCGACTTGCCTGTGGCCTTGCTGACGACGCCGATGTGGAGGTGGAGGCTGATGGGGTCCTGCCAAAGGCTCAAGGGGAATTGCAGCAGCCCCTGGCGATGTGGCCGGGCTGGTCACGTGGTGGGTGCCAGCCCATGCGAGAGAGGAGCCCTCGCTCACCACCGCTGCTCCGGCCGACGTCCACCAGCACCCCTCCCGCGCTGGTCACGTGCACTGAAAGCGGCGAGACGTTTGGTGTCATGTGGCGTGACGACCTCCGCTGGACCCAGGTCCCCAGCACACGCCGCCACACTGGGCCACTGGCGCAGCCCGAGGTGGGCCTGGATCCCTTGAGCCACCTTCAGAGTAGATATGTCTGCTTCCTCCGCAATGGCTAAGATGACGCCGAGCTCCTACGCCAGCGAGAGCAGCCGCACCAATGCCAGGAAGTCGAGCGCCACCTCGTCCATGTTGGGGTAGGCCGCCTGTCCAAGTGCTAAGAAGGCGCTCTGGATGGCGAGGGGCATCTCAGCCTCCCCTCGCCTCCACAGCAAGAACTTCCGGCGAGCACTCGAGGGCTGCTCGAAAATCGTGGCCATGCAAATGCACACCAGGGGGAGCGTAGCCCGATCCGCAGCCGGAATGGAAATGAAGGCGGCCAAGGAATCATCGTCCAATGCCTTTAGAAGTGCCTTGAGTGCTTCGTCCATAGGCCATCCCACCAAGGTGTAAGCCACTTCAAACCGGCGTTTATAAATGGGCGAATGGGGGGCAGATGCCGAAGCTTGAAAGGACCGGATTTGAAGTCTGGTGCGGGCGCCTCCTGCTGAACCTGAGTTCCTCTTTTGTGGTTGAGTTTTTCTTTTTTGGTGAGTCCATTGTGGGCGCATGTGTGAGTAGACGTGATGAGCAACAAGATCAGCCTCCTCTTGAAATAGCTGCCGAAGTTCGGCGGGGCGCATCTCCAGGGCCCCGGACTCCGGGGACGTTGTGGGGACCTCCTCTGTGCTGTCTTCGTCCCCCGACCGCACAACGGGTTGGTTCTCTTGCTTTGCAGCCGACTTGGACATGGTGGCGAAGTTTTCCGGTCACTCTGACACCAGTTGTTGTGCAGTAGAACCACGCGGAGATGAGGAATACTATAAGGGCTGTTGCCGTTTATTAAAACTGTTACACTCAACACTATACTCACACCAGGGGGGGGGGGGGTGTAGGTGCTCTCTATCTTGGTCCTTTACCCCAGACACTGAATGCTATCTGGGTCCTGCCCTCGGCTATCCTTTGGGGCTCTGTCACTCGTATGCCCAGAGCGGGGGGGGGGGTGATGTGATAAGGAGAGAGGAACCCTCTCCCAGCCGACCCTTAATGAATACTCATCACCCTACCCTCGGCTATACCCTTGGCTCTCCCACTCGTCTGCCCGGAGCATGGGTTCAACCAACATCACCCCGCGACGAGGAGGGAGAGACACCTTGCAGCAGATCCTTGCCCTGGCTCCACACAACGACCACACCTTTGTTACGGGGTCCCCCTTAAGATCCCTTTTGGCGGCTCCTCACCCTAGCTCGAACCCACCTTTGTTCCCGAAGGTATCTCTTACACCACCCGTGACATGACGTCATCCTTGACTGTCAACCCGCTCGCACCTCGTTCTTTTCGCCCCCTCATGGTTACTCACAATACTCCCCGACACTAGTGTAATAAAAGACTTCGTCAGGCACTGCTGGTCTCTGTTGCTCTTTTATTTAGTTTCCTTCTCGCACCCCACTGGTCCTGACAGCGGACCAGTGTCTCCTCGCGCGCGCCCCGCACGCACTCCCTCGTCAGCTCCTCCGCTCCTTCTCGCACCCCGCTGGTCCTGACAGCGGACCAGCGTCTCCTCGCGCGTGCCCCGCACGCGCTCCCTTGTCAGCTCCTCCGCTTCCCCACTCCGCACACCGCTGGCTGACGGCGTGCCGAAGCCCCTTGAGCCATGTGGCTGATGGCGCGGATCCCCTCCGGCCACCCAACGTGGCTCAGCTTCTTTACTCCAGCAACTGACCCGGAACCCTTCCGGGCTCCCACCTATATCCTCTTTACCACGTGACCCTGACTCCTTCCCTTCAGGATCGTCAGATCCGGCCTTCCCATACTGCCCTGCTGGCTCCACCTCCATTCACCTCGCTTCCAATTGGACCCGAGGTGAATGGCGGCCCCTCCCACACGCCCCCCATATACTGGGCTCCGCCCCCCAATACCCCGGGCCGCGTGATTGGGCCCGAGCCCAGCAGCGAACCCCGTTTACGCTCGCATTACACTAGTATAAGGTTGCACAGCTCATCATAGCTTTGCTGTGGCTCAGTGAACTTAAGCATTATTTCCATTTGCACACACACATGTATAAGACTGTTATATTTGTGGCCCAAATCCTAGCAGCCTGAGAGTACAAACTCTGCCATATAAAATCCTGGCATGGCAACGTGTAGCACTGCAATATTCTACATGACTTACTGATATATTTAATAGAGCTAAATTATTGTGACCACTGTAACATTAATTCATTTTATCTTACAGGGCAGGGTTAATGTAACAGAATAAGAAATGAAGGTTTTTTCATGAATTTTTTTTGTGAATGTTCCTTTCAAAAACCTAAATGAAATGTCAGTTAATTAATTCAAGTTATAAGAACATTAATAGAGATTAGTTAACACAATATATGTTACAGATTTGCACATCTATCCCTTACAAGGTTCCAGATTTACCCTTTAAGATGAAAGAGTAAGTCGCATGGCTCGCCGTTCTTCTATAATGAATGTGGGCATGGAAAATGAGTTTTAGGGTTCAACGATTTTTATGAATATTAGTGTTGCAACTTGGACACATGAAAAATAAAGGTGGCACTGTGAAAATATTTATAAAATATATTGTGCGTTGGCACTTTTGAGCTAGAATTTTTTTCTTCTAAAACATTTTTGGGATTCTATGCCACTTTCTCTAAGTGGGTACTTGTTCCAGCAACAGTGGAAAGAATAGACCTTCAAATTCCTTCAACCTCAGCCACGAACATGGTACAAGGTTATGTTTGCACCCAATTGATATCGAAAAGGAAGTGTGATTTTGAGTTTCAATAATGGAAATACTATGATCTGGAGTGAAATATATTTTGAAAAGTAGGAACACCAGTTGGGTTTTAATTTATATTGCAACTGGCTGGACTTAAGGCAGTTTGATGTATGAAAAGACATATTCCACTTAAGACTATTTTTCTAATTAGCTATGTATCAATTACTTTGAAAATGATTTTGCATGAACTTTTGCAAAAACTACATAAAATGTCTTCGCCTTCATGAGCAGGGTGTCGAGCCCACAAATAATAACACCTACAGCAATTGTATATACACAATGGCTTTCATATTGGCACTCGGTGGCATTTTCCCAGTAAAATAAATCACACATCTTGTACACAGACCCGTGCGTAATCTACACTTCGGTTGGATGTTGCGTTCAGTGAAAGTCCATTAAAATATATATTTTTTATCACATCTATCATTGTGCAATGTAGCCATGGTAGTAGATTTGAGAACAGCTTTGAGCCAGCTGTGCAAAGTGTGCTTATTTTTTATAGACTCACGGGAGATATGGAGAGGCAGCAGTGTGCTCCACTCTCATTAATCCACATCCATTACGTGAAACACTTCTTGGCATAAGCATAGTTAAGATCCAGCATCGCCCACCACCATCGTGTCAAATTCACTGCATTAATACTGGCGGTCCTGTTTGCCTACTGACAACGGTTCACGTGCGCGAAGATACACTCGTTATCTCGTGTAACCAATACAGAAATAATTAAACAAATGTGATCGTCGCGTAGTTGTACAACAGCATTGTGTTTGTTGGTCACCTTCTATTCAGGCCTATTTTTATAGCTCACAAACCCCAACCAATTTCGATTGTCCTTTGTGCCCACTGCGGACACATTCACAGTGATAATTATGACATTCATAGTGATAATTATCACTGTGACATTCACAGTGATAATTATCACTGTGAATGTGTCAGGGTAGGATGGGTGGCTGACCTTGTTGCTCATCACGTCTACTCGCACATGCGCCCACAAAAGAACTCAGCCACAAAAGAGGAACTCAGGTTCAGCAGGAGGCAAAATCAGCTCTGGCCATGCAGGAGCAGGACAATGCCCCCCCGCACCTCCGACGAGCATGGTTGGCTACATATGGTGTGAAAGACGTTCAACATACATCCGTACATATGTAGTGGGTTCAACTGAGGCGCATGTTTGGACCTGGAGGAAACACGTTTATTCCGGACCCAACGGGGTAATTACATAACCACACACGAGATTCTGATAAGGATGGTGACCACCACGGTTAACTACATAACCACTCACGGGAATACTATATAATCGGCCGAGTCAGCTAACATACTGCCTGGCTCCCGATGTCTTGTCCTAAGCCCGAAGATCAAAGACTTGGCTTGTGGATTCCGTTCCCAGGGACAGCCCCTCCTGCTTCCCTGCATCGGGCTTTTATCCGCCCCGGCATGGCCGGGCTCCGCCCTTGGTCACGTCCCATTCCAGATTATTCTCAAGGGCTCTGGTTCCGCATCACATGTCCCTCTCACCCCCTTTTGGGGGGGGCACCTTTCCACCTCGTCCGGTCACGTGCCCTCTCGGGTTCACCCAGAGTGCTATGTCCTCGCCCGCCCTCTCTCTCACTGTTGCCAGGGCTATGCCCCCTAGAGAGCCCTTCCATGGCATTCACTCTCTGGTGCTAGAGAGAGGCTCCACTCTATAGTACCACTCCTCAATTGGTACTGTCGCTGCCCTATAGCGATGCCTTTTATGTCACTACATCAACACCCCTTTGTGAAATACAACAATGAACAACCAACGACCGTGCAATAAATACAGTATGTACAACAATTATACAATTCCCGAGAAAGGGGGAAGAGAGAAAGGAGGGAAGGAAAAAACAACAATGTGAGCAATGTACAAGGACCGGTCCCCCCCTCCCACCTCCAGCACGACCCTACCCCCGTATTGTGTGTCAACACCCGCGAGCTCAAGAACAGCCAGGTTCAGCCAATGATTCCTCTGACTTGCGAGTGTGGCGAGCAACAGACGACGTAGGGGAAAACGGCACGGTGGAGGAGAGTCATTTGAACCGGGCAGTCTTTGAACGAGTCCTCGTCGCTGGGCCCCCAGGTGAGGTGGGCATGAGGTCCCTGGAGGTCCCGGGGGGAACTTGAATGGCCTAATGGATACGGCCCCTCCCGAGAATCAATGACGACGGGCGGAGAGTGGGTGAGCGATGGTCGCTCCGCATTCGGTAGTCCATCCTTGGCCAGTGTAACCGGCGACGTCGAGGGCATCAGGTGCTTCGATCCTGTGGGTGGAATCCTAGAACTCCCCTGAGGCACAACCTCCGCGGACGCCGACCCCAGCTCATTGGACACACCAGACACCCGACCCTTGGAAAGTGGAGATGAGGAGACCGCGCAAAGCGAAACAAATGGTTTGAGTCGCGACGGGTGTACAAACCATTGCCGGTGACCGATCTGGATCTGCACACATTGTGGTCTGTTAGCCTGTATCACGTTGACCGGACCTCACAGTGATTTGTATAATTTGGGGGACATACCCACCGGCACCCGAGGACAGTGCAGCCAAGCCCGTTACTCGGAGTGCATTTCTTCCCCGACATGCATAGCCCCCTTTGCCTCTCATTGCCGACTGCCGCAGGGCCAAGTTCTCCCTGGAAGCCTCCCGTGCCTCCGACACTCATTGAATGTTAAGGTGCATGGGGCCAGGCATGTTAACTTTAGACTTCGTCAGCTCTGTGTTCAGTTGGACATCAATCGGGGGATCCTGTTCCCTTCCATACATAAAAAAATGGAGAGAACCTGGTGGAAGTGTGAGGGGGCATTCAGTAGGCTGCAAGAACTCCGGGGACATGCAAGTCTTAGTCGCACTGGTGACTCGTTGACCTGCTGACTCAACATAGACATCAGGGTCCTGTGCAGCCGTTCCACCATCCCACCATCGCATCAGTTTGGGGGTGATAGGGGAACGTTCGAACCTTTTTGGTGCCCAAAAGATCACATCTCCTGCAACAATTTGGACGAAAAATGTTTACCCTTATTAGTAAGGCAGCGCTCCGGGCCCCCTTATCTAACACATAGCCGTTATGGAATGCCTTGGTAATATCTTCTTGGTTCTTTCGGTAAAGTCACGAAGAAGGGAAATAATAAAAGAATAAAAATAAAACATAATAAAATACAATTCTCACGACGTTTCGGCCACAACGCAAGCAGCCATCCTCAGGTGAAGAACAGGGCTGTCGGAAAGACAGCATCCGAATGAACACCACCAAGCTTGGCAGCGTATATTTAAGCAAGGGTTAGAGGAGGAGAGTGCCTTGACAAAGGAATTTTCATATAAACAGAGGATTTTAGCATATTTATGTAAAATGCAGATATGGGATTAGTCACTGTAATGTGCAGGTGGTGGGGGGGTTTCAAAGTCATATTATGCTCGTGTATTATGTAGGATTCGCAGTAATAAAGGGAGGAAGTAGGATTAGCAGTAATAACGGGAGGGACATTTTAATAGTAAGGAGCTGCAGCAGCCAAACCATCACGTAAAAAACTAAAATATAAACTGCATCAATTTCATCAATATACTCTCCAATAAGCTGAGCTACTAACAGGAAGCCATACATTACACTTCTATGTCGCAAACAATATATATAATATGCCTCCAGCTAAACTTTTTTCTTACATCACACGGATATACCCCGTACTATACACTTCCATAGACAAACCCAACATTAAATTATACACTGCGTTACTATACACCACCCTATACCTTAGACTGTACATTGTAATATTACACTATGTATTATTCTACACACCCTACTGTATACCACACTGCTGTATATTCATTATACAATTACGATACTATATGTTACCTTATACATTATATTAAACATTGCACTTTTATACTATTTATTATGAAAATATAAACTACATCAATATCATCAATATACTCAATATACTCTCCAATAAGCTGAGCTACTAACAGTAAGTCATACATTACACTTCTATGTCGCAAAAAATATTATATTCCTCCAGCTAAACTTTTTTCTTACATCACAAGGATATACCCCGTACTATACACTGCCATAGACAAACCCAACATTAAATTATACACTGCATTACTATACACCACCCTATACTTTAAACTATACATTGTAATATTACACTATGTATTATTCTACACACCCTACTGTATACCACACTGCTGTATATTCACTATACAAATACGATAGTATATGTTACCTTATATATTATATTGGTAATAGCCGCAGCTGACTGGTTTGGAAGTGGCCAGGCCATTGGCCAGCGAGAATTTTTTTTAACTCCCACCAATAAATGTATTTCCTCGTGGTGTGGTCAGGAAGGGCCCTAGGACATGAAGCGCGACGAGTTCATTTATGCGGGACGCAGAAATCGCTTGCAATGGCGGACAGCACATTTTCGGCAGGGGTTTCCGGCGCGCGCATTGCACACACTCCCTTCAGCACGTTGTATACATCCCCCGACATTCCGGGCCAGAAGAAGTCAATTCTGAGGGTTGCGAGTATTTTCTGCACACCATGGTGCATCAGCCATTTGTGTACCGCCCAAATGACCCTGCCCCTCAGGACAGTGGGTACCACGATGCCATAGCAGCACAACCCGCCATCCCAACGCATTAAAAGACCCTAGGATCACACGGGCCACCCCGCGTCAGTTCACCCCCTCCTTGGCGTTTGCGACCTGGCACCTTATTTTCAACAAGTAGGCATCCTCTGCCTGGAAGCGTCCCGATTCAGCATTGGTCAGGCTAATGGTGGCATCACCCGCATCGGAAACGTCGGAACCATCGGGGGGTGAAGCGTCCACCGACACCACGAAAGAGGGTGGTAATCCCGCATTAACTGGCTTGCAGCGCCCCGCACCCGTGAGACATGCACACCCATCACTCAGCGGCAGGCACGACAGAGCATCGGCATTTACGTGACAAAGACCCTTTTGATATGAAACTTTGAACGAATAGTCCTGAAGGACCTCCAGCCATCGAGAGAGCTGGCCGGACGGCTGTTCAATACACAGCGTGTACTGGAGAGGCACATGGTCTGTGTGTACCTCAAAGCTCCGACCATACAGGTAACGACAGTACTGTTGAACGAACCACCACTATAACCAGCTATTCTCGGTGCGTCACGCAGTAATGCTGCTCGGCTGATGACAACACTCTACTCCTGTATGCCACCATGCTCTCCTCACCGTCTACGACCTGAGATAACATGGCGCCAATGCCAGTGTTACTGGCGTCCGTGTCCAGGACGAAAGGTAAGGACAAATCAGGAGATCTAAGGAGAGGTGCATTAATAATAATAATAGTTCAATTTGTAACGCGCGCAAATTTGCAGACGTAGTGGCCGCAACTCAGAGGCGCGGAGCCAAGCTCAGAGTCGCTCAAAAGCGTGGTTGTAGAGGTGAGTTTTTAAGTCTCTCTTGAAGGAGGCGATTGAGGTGATGCTGCGAATGTGCAGAGGGATATCGTTCCAGACTGTTGGGGCTGCCACCGAGAAGCGGCGCATAGACATGACCATCCTGGATCTTGGTATCAAGAGGAGGTCGTGAGTCGCGCTGCGCAGGCATCTGCCGTGTGCTGAGCTGCAAGTTGTCAATAATGAAGAAAGGTACGGTGGGCAGGCGGATATGAAGGCATTGTGGCAGAGGCAGGCGGTCTTGTATGTGACCCTACTGGCGATGGGTAGCCAGTTGAGAGCACGGAGACAAGCTAGTGAGTCGAGACGGGGATGAGTGTGGGCAATGACGACGCGTGCTAGGTTATTTTGTAGTCTTTGAAGTTTCTTTAGGTTGCCAGCGGAGGTCCGGACTAGGACGGAGTTACAATAGTCAAGGCGAGACCCAACTATGCAACATGCCAATGTGTTGGCAATTTCAGTAGAGATGAGAGGACGTATGTGTCTAAGAGCCTTCAGGTGACAGTTACATGAGCTGATGATATGGTTGGTTTGACGGTCGAAGGATAAAGTTGAATCTAGGATGACACCGAGGTAGCTGAAGTGGTCGGTGAACTTGATGCTGTGACCGAAGATGTGTATGTGTGTTGGGAGTGCTGCTGAATTGAGACGTTGCTTGGTACCTAACATGATGGCCACTGACTTTTTCGGATTAAGGGCTAGGTTGTGTGCAGTGAACCATTGTTGCATGGCGGTGGTACATTCCGAGAGCCTCTCGGGACGGTCTTGACAAGACCGTCCCGGAGCGCGACAAAAGCAGCCTCCTCCTCCCCCCATCAAATTTTTTGTCCCTTGGCCGTAAGATCGTGGAGAGGTTTTGCGATAGTGGGGAACCCGGGCATGAAACAGCAATAGTAAGAGGCGAACCCAACAAAACTACGCACGTCCCCCACCGACTTGGGTGTAGGCCAGACATGGGCAAAGTACGGCCCCCGGACCGTATACGGCCTGTTGGGCTTTTTAATCCGGCCCGCCGAACTTGTCCAAATATTATTGTTAAATTAAATTTTACCTTCCTCCTGTAATGCCCCCATTTCCCCAATAGATGGCGCACTTTGACCGGGAGAGAGAGAGAATATTCGTATGAGCAATTCATGTTTCTATTGAAAGTAAGTTAACAGTAATATTTGGGTACAGTATTGTTTTGGAAGTATTCACTGTAATATCGTATGAACGTTTACTTCACCGCATCATCGTATGAATGATGCGAGAAGAGATTAACGGGTTCTTATGTTAGCGATCTACGTACTCGGCGCTTTTGCTCTCTAAATTACGGCTTGAATAAGGGGGAGGGGTATGACTACATCACAAAATTAATATCTTACTAGGAATTTTATATAACAAAAGTTATATACATAACTGTTACGCTTTGTGTAATTCAACAAAACAAACAATTTAACTCCGAGTTCTCTCCGAATTTTACAAGTCCGTTCTAGACCCCACAGCTTTTTAAAGAGTACTTAAGCACAGAAAACATAATTAAAGTTTGAAAAATCATTAATTATACAAACTTTTCAATAATTTCCTTCTTCACTTCGATTTAAATTTTCTTTAAAAACTTCTTCTCACCAACATTACCACTCATTACCAATTTCTCCGAAGGCAAGAATACATGGTACAGACAGCAGACATCTTGTGTCCGGAGATCAAAAGCAAATTTGAAAAAGTCAGTTCATCACGCAGGACTGTGACTCGCCGTGTGGAAGTGATTGATAAAAATATAGCGAGTCAATTAAACAAAAAGTCTGATTCCTTTGAATTATATTCACTAGCACTGGATGAAAGTACGGACGTAAAAGACACTGCTCAGCTCCTCATTTTTATCCGAGGCATTGACGACAGTTTTGCGATAACAGAAGAGTTTTTGACCATGGAGTCCCTGAAAGGAACAACGCGGGGAGAGGACTTGTATAACCAGGTATCTGCTGTCATCGAAATAATGACGCTACCTTGGAGTAAACTTGTCAATGTCACAACGGATGGATCGCCAAATTTAACTGGAAAAAATGTTGGGCTGCTGAAAAGAATCCAGGATAAAGTGAAAGAGGAAAACCCTGTCCAGGATCTTATTTTCCTTCTCTGCATCATCCATCAGGAATCCCTGTGTAAGTCTGTATTGCAGCTTAATCATGTCGTGAATCCAGTCGTAAAACTTGTGAACTTTATACGAGCAAGGGGACTTCAGCACCGTAAGTTTATTACGTTCCTGGAGGAAACTGATGCGGATCATCAGGACTTGCTGTACCACTCTCGTGTCCGCTGGTTAAGTTTGAGGAAAGTGTTACAACGAGTGTGGGAGCTGAAAGAAGATATCATCGCATTTTTGGAGTTGATGGGGAAATCTGACGAATTCCCTGAGCTAAGCGATAAGAACTGGCTTAGTGACTTTGCGTTTGCTGTGGACATATTTTCACACATGAATGAGCTGAATGTGAAACTGCAGGGGAAAAATCAGTTTGTTCACGACATGTACAAACATGTGAAAGCCTTCAAATACAAGCTCACTTTGTTCTCCGGACAAATTGTGAACAAATCTTTCGCTCATTTCTCCACACTTGCCATGCAGGAAGAGGCAACGCAAAAAAATACAGCAAATCACTTGAGGACCTGCACGGAGAATTCTGCCATAGGTTCTCTGATTTCGAAAACATTGAACAGTCACTTCAGCTGGTGTGCTGTCCCCTGTCACAAGACCCTGAAACAGCACCACAGGAGCTGCAGTTGGAACTGATAGATCTTCAGTCTGACTCCGTCCTAAAGGAGAAGTTCAACTCTGTTAAACTGAATTACTTTTATGCTTCACTTAACAGAGCCACGTTTCCAAACCTCCGGAGGACTGCACAGAAGATACTGACTTAGTTTGGCTCGACTTATGTGTGTGAGCAGACATTCAGCGTCATGAACGCCAACAAAGCCCGTCACAGATCAAAGTTAACGGATCAGCACCTCAGATCTATCCTGAGAATTGCCACAACCAAAATAACTCCAGACTTGGATGCACTGGCAAAAATGGGAGATCAACAACACTGTTCCCACTGAAACTGAAAGTGATTATGTGTTGCTGCAGCGAGGTTGGAGCCAAATCTCCATCACACAGCCTGCGTGGCTGCTCTAACCTGTTAATGTAGATAATAAAGAAGTTCAAGTGAGGTAATTGGTTTGGGCGCAGGCCTCAGATGTTTTCATGATGTTTGATCAGTCACGTTACGACATGTTTTTGTATTGTTCATGTTCGTGCAATTTGTTAAATTGCCTTGCAAATAAATGCTTTGCTACCTGTTAAAGGCCAAATCCTTTCATATAATAATTTTTACATGTCATTTATATTAGTTCACACAAACACTCCATCCATCTGTTCCTGGCCCGGCCCCTCTGTCAAATTTTAGAACCCATTGTGGCCCGCGAGTGAAAAAGTTTGCCCACCCCTGGTGTAGGCCATGTGCGCACGCACGCAGTCTTTACTGGGTCCATTGCTATTCCCGACGAACTGACGATGTGTCCCAGGTACTGCACCAACCTTTGAAGCAGGTGGCATTTCTGCAGCTTAAAATTAAGGAGTCACATTGGAGCCCTGCCAACACCAGCTCCATGAGCTTCTGGAATGTGGCTGGAGCTGAGTGGAGCCCCATCGGAAGCTGGTTGAATTCAAACAACCCTTGCGGTGTTCGAAAAGCGTTTTTTGGTTTTGAACTCTTGTCCTAAAGCAACTGCCAGAACCCTGACAGCAAGTCAAGGGTAGAGAAAAACCACGCCCCAGACAGTGCATCCAACAAATTGTCATTCGCGGGAGCGGGTACGGTGTCAGCACAGAGACCTTATTGAGTTTGCGAAAGTCAACGCAAAACCGCAAACTCCCGTCATGTTTAATAACAAGCACTATGGCAGCACCCCACAGACTTTTCGATGGTGAAATAATGTCAGTGGCCAACATCTCATTGACTGCTTGATGAACATGGTCCTTCTCTTTGGGGCTCAATCTGTAAGGGTTCTGACAGATGGGGGCGGCGTTTCCCGTATCGATGTGGTGGCGCAAGAGAGTCATACGATCAATGTCCTATTTTCCCTTACGAAAAACGTCTGAAAATTCCCTTAAGAGTGAGCACAACTCACCCCTCTGAGTGTCCGATAATTCAAGGGTTTTTGGAGCAGAGAGCATCTATCTACTTCTCATCGCATGGCGCACCCGTAGCTGACGTGACCCCCACTGTACCAACGACAATCCCACCACAACTCTTGGCAGACGCATGGGCTAACACAGTGCCCGCCTGTTTAACAGACGTGACCAATTCGGCCTTGAGGACCTGAATTGAAGGTTCCTGGTCGTTGGACACCAAAGTCTGTGCACCCACTAGTGTTAGACCCCGGCCCGCTTTGTTCACGGGTCCCAGTAGGATCCCTTCGGTGGTCACTTCCCAATCGAGCTGCTTCCACAGTCGCAAGGGTATCAGCATTTGCACCCCGGGTGGGATTTTTACAGTCCTACTCGCCATAGCTTGGACCGTGGTGTTAGCCTTGCGCAACCGAGTTGGGGAAGACAGAAATGCCATTCGGCGGCCCGATGGCAATTCAATGCACCCCTGATCTATCATGATTTTCAGGGGCATTTTTCCCAAGAAATCGGTGCCCAGTAAGCAGGGCATGGCTAAGGATTTCGAAACTAGTACCGGCCCGGTCAACTGGATGTTACTGATGCACACCGTTGCGGAAATTTGGCCGATGATATCCAGAGATCCACCATTTGTGGCAAAACACGGAATTTCGACAGGGTGAAAGATACAAGAGTGTTCCGGCAAGATCTTAAAAATCAACTCCAAAATAATAGTAGCGGATGCTCCGGTGTCGATGAGAACCCGTACCTCCCACCCTTGTACTGTTCCCACAATGGCCGACGACCCAGCCGCCGCGGCGACAACCTGATGGGTGAAATCCGACCTCTGACAAGGCCGGTGCGGCCAGCTATTTCTCGGTAAAACCCGGACTTCCACGCATTCACAACCCGGACATGCACCGCACGAACGCGCACCGACGCTCGAAAACGATGAATGAGGTGGCAGCAAGGGTCGAGTGTGTGGTGTGCCGCAACTTGCCTGGGGACCCAGTAGAGTAAAGGATGGCCAGGTGGAGGATGACGGCGGCCTGGAGAGTTCCCCTCGTGCAGCGCGGCATCTCTTCGCGATGTGCCCCAGCAGGCCGCAGTCGTAGCAAACGACAGTGTCGCTCCTAGGGTGAGAGGTCCCTCTCCGCTGGTCTCGCCCTCCTCGTTGCCCTGCGTCGCCCTTCTTCCAATGTCCGTCGTTGACCGAAGTGCATGCTTGGGGATCTTTAGCATCTTCGGGAACACCAGGTGCCTTGGAAGTACCAGTACACGAGCTTGGAGGCATTTCGCGATTTGAAGAGAAGACAAGTCACTGTCTTCTCTGGCAGGCAGTTCAACATGAAGCTCATTAGCCAGTGCCAGCAAACACTCAAGCACCAGTGAGTCCAACCCGTCCCACTCCATTTTGGGAAACGCCGCCTGCGCCAACGATAACAAGGCGCTGCGGAAGGTGAAAGATGTCTCGGATTCCCCTGGCGTCCGCGCGGCAAACTTGTCACAAACGTCGGATGGCAGATAGAAAATCGCTGCCATCTGTGTAAAAGCCTGCGGCAGCGTGTCCCTTTCGGCAGCTGGGATGGCATAGAATGTAGCCAAGGCATCGTCATCTAAAGCTTACAGTTTGTCGTGAAGCGCCTCCTGAACGCCTCCCAGATGCCACCCGATGACGTGCAATCTTTAACGAATGGAAGCCGTCCCCATAGAGGTAGAAGTGCCATCGATGTTGTTGGCGGGAACCCGGATTTGGCGGGAAAAATTTCCCGCCCGTCCACCAAAATGGCGGTGGTGCGCTTGGGCTGCACGCCCGGAGATTCCCGAGTACGGGAAATGGCAACATCAACTCCCCGCAGCTCTGGCTCTCTGATCTCTGTCGGCGGCTCCTCGCGGTCCAGCTCAGAGACCAGCACTGCCGCGGCAGCCAGCAGCCAGGCGAGCGAGCGTTGCGCCCGGCGGTCTCTCCCCGACGGCGGCGAATCGGCGGTGTGATGTTCATCCCACTGCTCTGCCGGCAGCGCCGCCTCGCTCCCTCTCTCTGCGGCTGCGACTGCGTGGGCTGTTTGGGGGATGATCCCCTCTTCGTCCGACGACGTCTTTGTCAGTTTCGTCTTCGAGTAAACATCTTGCCTAATCTAGGACTATCACTTAGTAAGGTTTACCACTTCTCTCACCATTGCCAGCGCTATGCTCCCTAGAGAGCCCTTCCACACTCTGGTGCTAGCGAAAGGCCCAGCCCCTACAGTACCACTCTTCACTTGGTACTGTCGCTGATCTGTAGTGACGCCTTTTATGCCACTACACATACATACATTTTCTGATCTCCCACCATAGATGGTGTGAAATACAAACTTATTATTCCGACAATCCTCTACACTAGCCATATAATACTGGGATAGCTAATATCCTCAATCTGATTATTATTTTAAGTCGGTCAGAAAAATCGGCGGTGTGCTTTGCTCATTCATGGTTCGATCAGCAAGAAATGCTTATTTGTTGTAACTCTAAGCATGGGTTTTCTCATGATGCAAAACAATCTTAAACGATTACGAGGACTCAGTGTCCCCTTCCCAGGAACACTACCTCTGCTGCAACATATTCAGTAGCAGCAATCGCTGCAGTAAAAATATGAAAGCAACATAGGAAGCATAAGCTGAGGCCTCCTTAACCACTAAATGGTGAATGTTACTTTCGTGTGTTCGGGTGATAGTTGAATGATCCATTGATTGAGATATGCAATAGGTGTTTTTTATAGATACATGTATATATACAGAATTTGCATTCGATGGTTCTTGGCCAATGTTGTGGCTAATACATGATAGGGCACGCCATTATTTCTGCGAGTACCTTAGTTCCTTAGTACTAACTGCAATGCTGCAATGTTTTCCCTTCCTACAATTGTTATTTATGCCATTATAATATGCAAGGCATGATGTTTCATAGACTAGCGATCTGCCAGTAGCAAGCGATGTTGCAACGTAGTTTTAACCAGTGAGGTATTTTGCAGGTAATTTAAAATTTGACAAAGTAGGACCGTGATGCCTGCACACAAGGCCTACTCTTTACAACATACCACGACGTACTTTATAGTTAACTAGCAGTGAGTACCCGGCGTTGCCCGGGCGAAAAAGGCAGACACACATGTAGTTACACACACATCGACTGACACACACACGTAGAGTTACACACACATATCGACTCACACATACATACACAGACTGAA
>CM025611.2:11179846-11213485 GCA_014621495.2 Entosphenus tridentatus | reverse complement strand
CCAAACATTAAATTATATACTGTATTGCTATAACCACCCTATACCTTATCCATTGTAATGTTACACTAGGTATTATTATACCCACCCTAATGTATATCACACTGCTGTATATTCACTATACAATTACGATACTATATATTACTTTGTACATTGTATTAAGCATATACATTTTAAAACTATTTGTTATTATACAGTCTGAAAAATACTAAGAGGAAGCAACAAAATATGTCTATGCAGCAGAGCAAAGAATCCATTCCCCTGGGAGAATACAATGCCAGTGAATGGAACGCGGTCTGAAAGTCACCGTAAACGTGAACACAATCAGTTAAGATCTGAAATGGTTGTGGCCGAAACGTCGTGAGAATTATTTTATTATGTTTTATTATTTGTATTATTTTATTACTTCCCTTCTACGTGACTTTACCGAAAGAACCAAGAAGATGAATTCCTGCAGTCACGAAAGCTTTAAATCGAAATTTAGAGTATGGAATATTTGCAACACTTTCTGGATTGAGGCATCGCTGGCATTGTTAATCTCTTCACGGTCTTTAAATGTTTGGTTTAGTGGCCACTGAGTTTAAACATTTTTTTTTTATAAACTAAACTATTTATTATTTCACCAGGTAAGGCCCTACTAGGTTAAGTAGCTCTTTTTCAGAAGCGACCTGGCCACAGATGATAGCTCAACTAAGTAACTCATCACGTGGACATCTATATCAGCCAAATACTCTAAACACATGCTCTAATTTGGTTTCAACTCCTGACACCGCTACGTTGATCATCTCCACATTTATACATCTGGTCCAGACGTTTATCCGTTAGTCATACTGCGAAGGGCACAGTTGACGTCTTCAAGTGTGACATCAAGAACTTCCTCCTCTTCATCTGGGAGATGGTCTGATTACTGGGCTATAAAATTGTTTTATGTCATTGAGATCTGCATAAAATTATCTTCACTTGTTATTAAGGTTATATATCTCTCTTTCGTGAATTATGGTTCCATCATTCTCCTTAAGGCCGACTCTTTGTGAGTTGCCAATCACCAACATAACATCAATACACCTTGCCCTACCCTGCTGTCATCACGAATGATGATATAAAGTTGACATTCTCGACTTACGGTTTCCTGTTGAGACTCCCTCCACTGAAAATAGCTACAATAATCTGATTAGAAATATATTTGTGATTAAATTAGATTAAGCTTCAATTAAACCTTTTATTCATCTGCATCGTTGTGGTACTAGCTGATCTTCTTAATTAGGCACATCTGCGTCTGCTGATGGTGTGACAATCTAACTCCATAACCGACATCAAACCAATGAAATAGAGGTGAGCGGGAGTCGGTTGGTGTGATTTTGGAAAACTTAATTTTACCACGAAAAGCTAAATACAAATGTGCCGAGAAAGGTTTAGGCAGGATACATTGCTAGACGGGATGATGGATGAAACTGGTTATGGAATGGCAGCCAAAGGAGTGAACATGCCAGAGAGGATGAACACCTTAGAGATGGTTTAAAGAGATGAGCTCAATTCCAGGAGCGAGATGGGATGGTGACATCTCAATAGCATAATAAATGGTGACAATATGGCAAGGATTAATTCCAGCAGTGGCTAGTTCGTACCCGTTGATGACGTTTATGAGATTCGTATTCAGATACGTCGCATGAAAGGCAAAACATATGGTTTGTTTCTTAAAATGATTATTAGAATTATCTCCTGAGTAAAAAACTACTATTCACTATTGTATGGCAACTGTAGGCTAGCAGCTGTGACAGATGCTTGGTTTGCCCTTTGGGAGACAGTTGCAATACGTTCAGGAAAGCCCTCCCCCTTGGTATTTGCATAGGCCTACGGCACATGTCATTAGTTGCTATTATATGCTCAAAGAATTGTCCACTCGTCGAAGCCAACGTTGCTTTTGTTGATATTTGTGCTTACGTGTAAATATCCAGGAAGAGTGAATTTGTGCAACACTTTAAATGTCAGAAAATGCAACCGTCGTTTCTGCCAGAACTTTATTAGGTTTTGGGATTGCGTTTGCCAACTGGTACGTCATTGCAGCCACCTCGGTAGTGTAAAACAGAGGGTATAAATAAATCAATACAGTGCCTCTTACATTATTTCTACCTCCAAATTTTAATTTGAGAATGCATGACGCCATTTTGAAATGTCGTCTTTGTTCAGGGTGTGTGTGTTGTGCCTTTACGTAATGTGTGAAACCAACTAAAATCTTGATGTTATGTGAATACGAAAATAGAGATACATATGTATTTTAGTAATGCTTTTGTAATGTATTTGGTCATCTAAATTGTTAATTTTTACAAAAACATGTACGTACAAAATTTAGCATTAAGCTTGGTGATTTCACATGCCTCTGGCGGGGACGACTCTCCATAAGGCAACCGTCGTTAACCACCCAGTAAAATTGTTTGATTTTGTTTTGTTTTCTCAACTATAGCTGCAGTAGTCTGGAGTGATTTCACAGTGGTTAGTGTGCTGAGTTACGGACCAGACCATTTAAGTTTGATTGCAGGTAATGGCTAGTATCAGTTGCATATGATATCCGAGCCTGTTCTGGCTGCCCCATTCCTTTTAAACACCCGTACTGACCAGCACGGTGAAGTACTCTCAACCCCCATGACTGACACGACATGGGGCGGCCTTTATCCAGCAGTGGAATGCTAAAGGTTTGTTAATGATGTTAATTATCAATGCCTTAAGGTATTTTATTATCCCTCTGGGGTCAATGATATTATTAACACTTACATACTGTTAAGTATGCAGTTCTGTAGAAACCCTGCCTTCTAATTCTAGTCCAGGGTCACTCAAAATACGAGTACTATTCCTTTGTTCATTTGAGCAGGACAGGACATTATTATGTATATTAACTATGTAATGTATTATAATGTGGTGTAATATATTAGAATGAATTTCCCACCACTAGTGTGATATCATTTATAAGAGTAGGACTTTGCGAGTGTCATGGTCAAACATTCTAAATGAATAAAATAATATGTATCTACTGTAATGGTAGCTCATCCGGGAAAGAAATAGACTCTTGATAATAAGAATGGCGAGTTAGAATCCCAGGCAGGACAGGGTCAAGTCAGCCCATCACTTCTCTAATCAGTAAAATAAACTCCACTTGGCAATTGCACTCGGTGGGAAATCAACACTGGGTGTCAACATAGAGGCTTGCTCTAAAAAGAGATTTCCACCACGAACAGAGTGCTCCCCATTGGTGCGATAGCCTGTCAATTTAATAACTTCCTCTACGTACCCTGAGCTTCTCATCTTCTTTGTGTCTCGATCGGTTCACAACCTGATATACAGCAGGTCCTCAGTAATCCGTAGTGATGTGATGGACCAATATCGTGGATCCCGTAATCCGCGGCGCACCGCGGAGGTGAGTCTCATGATTGTGGCCGACACGGAGTGCCGCGTATTACGAGGCAGGTAAAAGGGCCGTGCGATGGTATGGCATGCGAAAATTGCCTAATTAATCTGCAAAGTTATCACGGATTAATTGAGCCGTGCACTGCAAATGGTGCAAATCTGCCAATGTGGAAGTAGTTTAACAGAATGGTTAGACTTGATATCCAAGTCAAAGAAATGCTAAAATTTTCTCTACTCAGCATATAAGCACAGCCAGTCAATAATATAAAACAAAATCCCTGCGGCTCCGCAATTCAAACACTTAACAAAAGAATGTACGGCTATTAAAATCATCATACGTTTGTCATAAAATAATGCAATTATAATACGCACTATAATTATTATGATAATCCACGGATGCCGCCGACACGGTGTCCCACAGACATTGGGAGGAGCCGTAGAGCTGCGGGTAATCCGTTAAATGGAGGAATTTGCGGATTGGAGTACGGATTTTCGGAGTCCTGTTGTAACACGATATAAGTTCTGTTACTTTCACCATGGAGAAGTTTTGGGCAGCATCTCACATTGGCCGATCCAAACCTGCCCACGATGATGATAGGCCTGGCCGGGGACATTGGTGACAACCTGCCCAATAACCAGCTACCATCCTAAGGGAATTTATATATGGCCAAACATACGAACTCCTTCCTCCAGGCTAGACAATTACATGGCCCACACTCAAAAATAATTTATGAATCATTGTAAGTACGTGCTGCGAAAACCTATGTGCTAACCTTGAAGGACATTCTTTTTTGTGAAAATTTAAATAAAAACATTACTTTTTGAGTCAATAGGTGAATTGAAGATACACTTCTTCTTTCTTTGGCACGTGTTGTGACATGTACTGGAAGATCCAACTGTGCCTATCCAGTGCTCACTGATCTGCTTTGGCTTCCAGTTGCTGAACGAATACATTATAAGGTCACACTCATTACACACAAAATGCTTGCCTCAAAGGAACCATAATACCTTATTGATCCATTAAGCAAACTCCGGTCATCCTCGCAAGAGCTTTTGGCTAACCATCGAACAAAGAAGGTCACTGCATCGTGCGATTTCAGATGTGCTTCAACGACCATCTGGAACGCTCTTCCTTCCGATATTAGGAAGTCACTAGAGCAATGCACTTTAAAGTATAAATTTAAAACTAATTTCTTTAGAACTGCTTTTTGTGTGTAGTTTGTTGTCCTTCCCCCTCACCTCCGATTAGCAAGGTTGGCTACGTATGCTGCGAAGGAAGTTCAACATACGGGCTCAACATAGTTAGTTGAGACATTTATTCAACAGATATTCATACAGTTGGCTACCTACGGTGCGAAAGAAGTTCCACATACATATAATTCAACATACATACATGAATTGGACAGATTATTATGAATTATTGGCAAAAAAAATGTCACTTGCGAATATAGATTTTTTTTCCAGCAAAATTGTGTGAAAACCGCTTTACAAAGATGCACATCAGGCCCTTGATGTCTACACATTTCATGACTGGTGGAGTGAAACCTTATTATCATGTAAAAAGCAAATGTCATAATCAAGTTTGTTGCTCAATATATGCATATACATTGTTCACAATATTAACAAGATGAAGTTTACGTACACAACATTATAACATGTTGTGATTAACATAGCCATATAACACAGCATCTTATTTAAGGTTAACATTGCACATTAAGTGGTGCTATTTGCCATTCCTGTTTGCATTCACTGTTATATTTTCTGCATATCAAAATGTATTCAAAGATCAGACGTTCATTACAAGGCTGCTTTATTTCCTTCTGGGTCTTGTGCACCCATCAGACAGCGCACGTAAACATGTCCCTGGGGTGGCACATGCTTTGCTATTTCCCCACATAATACACTCATTTTGAAGGCACTCGTCCCAATCAGTGAATGCATCAATATTTTCTTTTTTAATTAAAATTATTCATTTTTCCACAGCAGGATTCATTATTGAAACACATTCAAAGGTCGTATTCACACCCCGGATGATGCCCGTGGAGGCTCTCCACTCGGAGAGAGCGAGAGAGAGATAGAGAGTGGCGTAGCATTGCCGCTATGCGCGCATAGCTCCAAGGTCATGTGATGGGTTGTGGAGTACTAAGCCATACCTAGTCACCACGCCAGAAAATAAACCTCTGCACCTATATAATGCTCTCACCCCGAGCTATAAATGTTCTGATATGTGCATTGCCTTTGTACTGTGCGCCTTTTGCCATTCTCTGGTCTGACACTGGTGAGACTAGGCCATAAAGAAGTATATCTCTGGTATAGGCCAATCAGTTTCAAAGACAATGCATATATTATCAGATGTTTGTTTGCATGTTCACCATGAGTACGTATGGTTAATGTAGACTTCATTCCTTGCCAGAAAGGGTAAAAAACATTCTTATTTTTCGTACTCGTGGATAAATGATTGAAATCGGCGACTCCCAGTAGTGAAGCTGCGTGGCAGCAGATGACAGGGGTGCATGCATCTCTTTAGCCTTTGTTCTAGAAGGAGCTGCCTCTGGGACCAAACCTGGAGATGACCTTGCAGAGATGCAGGTTTAGTCACAGATTACATTAAACTCGCATGGAGTACTGGCGCTGAGGCGTTGTCCCAATACGTAATCCTTCTGACAACGACGACGACGACAGTGAAGAGTGCAGTGGTGAAGTACCAGAGGAAACAGTGAGCATTGCTTATCTAAATATAAAACACCAACATCGGCCAGGGTGTCGCGGTGCAAATACGTGTGCCTCACAGCAGCAATGGCTGGGTTGAATTCTCGACTCGACAAGCTTTCTTCTTAGTGGAGTGTATGTTTTCTCTCCCCCTGTGCCACATGGGTTTCCTCCGGATTATCTGGTTTTCTCCAAATTATTGTAAGTTTTTACTCAATTGAGACTGAACATGTATGGCTAAGGCTATGCACATAGCAGCTCCATGCATATGCTGCAGTATAATTCCAGTCAGCTGGCATTGGGATCAATACCAGTCGGCCAGCATTGACCAGAATTGCCATTGAAATGTATTACGTAGACATTGTGATCCATTTTAACGGTGATTCAACTCAGCTGGCCAGGGCCCATGGGCCCTGTTTTCTTTCCCAAGTGCTACGCCTTGCTCTCTGCCACAGCCCAGCCCCAACCCCCAAAAATCCCACGATTCAAATCCCACGAGGAATCATTTGTGGCACTACTTGACCAGATTGGCACAAGAGAGAGGAAAGTGGAAACAAATTAAAAAATGGGCAGTGAACACCTACGGGCTTAACTGCCCATGGATTGTGATGATGGTGATGATAATGACGAGGAATCATATTCGATAATAATATAATCACGAAATTAGCCTAGGGATCGTGAGCGTTTGTCCACAATAATCTTGACAAGTTATTCCTGTAGTATCTCTGAATGGCTGTAGTCAAGCAATAACAAAGGATTCTCGTGGAGAGAAAAAAACATCCCCAAAGCAATTGGTTTTATTTGGGGAGAAGAGCTGCGTTGCAACTCCAAGTTATTGCATTACAGGTAAAATAGGCCAACTCCTGAAGAAATGCAGACAGATGGCAGAGTGGGCTGAGGTAAGTGCAGGTGTTTTTGGCAGAGGTTCATGCTGTCACCCATTTGAGTTCAACTCTTTGTTCACTCAAGCAATTGATTGTATACGGTAGAGACAAATAGGAAAGCCAGCCAAAATAAATAAGCAGGTCATACACCCCCTTCATATATCTCGCCTGTCATGTAGACAATAAAGGTATATTTGTTTACACATTCCATCACCCACGGCCTGCAGGGAGTGCATAATTCAGGCAGCATTAGTTTAATACAAGCAACCTCTGGACCAATTTCAAGATTCGGTGTCTCATCGGCAGAGTAGACAGTACTTCAATATTTTTTTGTGGAGGGACAAAATATGTGAAGGAGGCATATCCACGGTTAGGATAATAATTAATTTGTGTCATCACGACAGGTGATTTGTACTCGAGACACTTGGGAGTCTACCTATGATGCAAGTTTTTTAAGGCTTTGGCTGGAGTTATCGTGCAGCCCTTGGAAGTTGAGATACTGAGAACCAGTGCTGTTGTAATGGCTTGCCATGTTAGTTCACTATAGAAGTTTTAACTTTTATTATCACCAATTCAAGTTTTCAAAAACGATGTTGATTTTTGCAATTAGGGATGGAGCTTCTGCACATGTATCACAAGTGTCAGTAGGAAATGAGAATATGGAGGTAACAACGGAACAAATAGTAATGCAATAAAGCATTGGTGACAAGAAGGGCAGGAGGCGTGGTGTTAACATATTAGCTTTTTAATCGACGGAGTTGAAGGGTCAACTATAGTGTTGGTAGTAAGCATGTAACACATTTACAATTAAAACATCACAGGAAGTGTATAATACTGATTTATTAATGCAAATGGACGGACGTAAAAAGGTTACCTGCAGCCTGACGGACGGAACACAACAAAACATAAGTGGCAGATTATGCGTCACGGACGAGGCAATCAGGATGGGACAAACAACAAACCAAGAATCGATAGGGGAATCAAATATTAACCATAAAGTATGACAATCGGTGTAGGTAACTTGAACAATAAAAGTATCACGTGGCAGGAAAGCACCGTGGGCAAAATGAGGTTTGTGATGGGTGGAATGCGTGTTGACTGGCACCAGAATGGCATCTGGGGGTCAGCTCTGTACATGAGACTTGCATTGCAAGGTTATGGCTTTGACTTTTTAATTCAGGTCACCAACGAAAAAAAGACTTGAAGTCTCAATGGATTCTTGCCTGGTAAAATAACGTATATAATATATATATATCTGCATATCCTAACTGTGAGCAATAAAAGTTTTGATTTAATATACCTTCAGGTGTGATTTATAAAGCTGGATGTGGGAGTTACATGACATCTTCCAGGTCATGTTACCTAACTTGACACTATTGTTTCACCATAAGACATCTCGAAGAATATTTTATTCATATCATGGCATGATGCTGCTGATAGCATAATTGAAGTGAATTTCTGAATACATTACCATCCAAAAGAACCCCCATATTTCGATTTAAAGCGTTCGTGACTGCAGAGATTCATCTTCTTGGTTCTTTCGGTTTAGTCACGTAGAAGGGAAATAATAAAATAATAATAAAAATAACACTTGTATTTTATTATGTTTTATTTTTTTTATTTTATTATTTCCCTTCTACGTGACTTTACCGAAAGAACCAAGAAGAACAACCTCCATAGTCTCTGGCTGTGCCCAGTGGGCATCTACCATGAATATTGAGCATTAAGAGGTTCTCTGCAAGCCATCTGGCTACCATGAGAGATTCGTTCATGAGGCTATCCACATATACAAACACAGAGACAATTTCAACCGAGAAGATGGATTCTGGCTTAGCAATCATTGGAAGGACGTAATAAACCATTTCGGATCTTAACTGATTGTGTTCACGTTTACGGTGACTTTCAGACCGCGTTCCATTCACTGGCATTGTATTCCCCGCAGGGAATGGATTCTTTGCTCCGCTGCATTGACATATTTTGTTGCTTCCTCTTAGTATCTTTCACACTGTATAATAACAAATAGTTTTAAAAAATTTATATGCTTAATACAATGTACAAAGTAATATATAGTATCGTAATTGTATAGTGAATATACAGCAGTGTGATATACATTAGGGTGGGTATAATAATACATAGTGTAATATTATAATGGATAAGGTATAGGGTGGTTTATAGCAATACAGTATATAATTTAATGTTTGGGTTTGTCTATGGCAGTATATAGTACGGTGTAGACTCGTGCGATGTAAGAGAATAAAGTTTAGATGGAAGCATATTATATTTTTTACGACGTAGAATTGTAATGTATTACTTACTGTTAGTAACTCAGCTTATTGTAGAGTATATTTAGTATAATGACGATACTATGTAGTTTATACTTTCGTTGTTTACGTGGTAGTTTTAGTTACTGCAGCTACATACTATTCACACTTCTTCCCTTTATTAATGCTACCCCTATCCCCTCCCTGTGATGCTGCTAATCCTGCATCATGCACGGACAAAGTAGCACTAATCACATACCTGCATTTCCCATATCCCCTCCCTTGGATGCTGCTAATCCTGCATAATGCACGGGCATATGCAGTACTAATCACATACCTGCATTTCCCATAAATATGCTAAATTCCTCTTAATATGCATATTCTTTTGTTAAGGCTCCCCCTTCCTTCCCCCCTTCCAACCCAGCTTATATACATGCTCCAAGCACGTGTGGTTTTTCATTCAGACGCTGTCGCCTCGACAGACCTGGTTTTCACCTGAAGATGGCTACTTGCGTTGTGGCCGAAACGTCGTGAGAATTATTTTATTATGTTTTATTGTTATTATTTTATTACTTCCCTTCTACGTGACTTTACCGAAAGAACCAAGAACATAGAACCAGTTTGATACTTTGATAGTCTCAGCGTGGCCACCAGTAACGCATAAATATGGATATGCTTACATGAATTGTATCACGTAAGTTTTCAGGTTGTTAATATCTGTAAACGTGCAGAACAAACTAGTCGTGTACTTAGCTGGTTGTGGTTCGAGAGTCTGTTGAGAGAACTAGTATTTTAGTGTCTACTTTTGAGGTCCTCACCTGTCAGGAATTTCTAATATGAATCGATATCTTGTTTGGTGTGCATAGGATGTAACTATGTATTTATTTACACGTGTTTTACGTAGAAAAGCCTCACCATGTTTCGCAGTACGGGGCAATGTTGCTTGATGTAATTCCATTTGAATAATTTGCAGGTAAAAATGTTCAACATTGGGATGTTTTTGGCCAAAACTAGTTACACGGTGTTTTTTAAAGCTTTGGTTAACTCTAGGACCTGGAGCAAACCAATACCGAACAGGGGGAGAAATTACAAACTCCACAGAGAAAGGCAAAAGAGTAGGGAATCAAACCCAGGACTTATTTCTGTGAGAAACTAGTGTTACCTCTTTGCCACATATTCTACTTTAATTAAAGCATTGCACAAATTGCCTTGGATGAATTCAAGCGCGTAGCTCAGGGACTCTTCAGCTCTGTGAAAGGGTTTAGTCCTTTACGCACACGATTCACCGGCTTGTTTCGTCTCACTTGGTCAAGCATATGATTCAAATATCCCTCTCTCTGCAATTCCATGTACATCCTGGTCATCCTGTATACACATTGTTTTGACTATTGTGTATGTGTGTATAATCGTACACATCATACATTGCCTCAGTGGGCAATTCATCACCTTCAATGCATTCATGGCTCATGTGTATATCACAAGAGTTACCCAGAGTGCATTGTGCAATTAGAGTCAGTTCTCTTCAAGGGCAGCCTCTGCTTTTCAAATGTCTGGAGGGCTCACTGCGTTTATGCATTGAAATCGGCTCGTTGACATTTTCGGGCGGACTTAATGTTACAGAAGCGCTCAATTCAACTGCATAGAGGCTGAATTCAGAGTTTTCCTGTATTTAATTACAGTTAAAAAGCTCAAACAAATATCCATTAATTGGATGTTCCATACTCATAGGCAACAATTTGTCCACTGCTGGATGAAGGCCTCCCCAAGCTGTTGCAACCAACCATGGTCTTTCGATGCAGTAATCCATCTAGCTCCTGTACACTAGCTGATATCATCATTCCATCTCCGCAGTGGATGTAATTTGGGACTTATTCCCGTCTTTACCTGCCATTCCTTCATCAGTCTTGACCACCGTCCATTATCTCTTCTGCTGCCGTGAACACATTTTTGTGTTTAGTTTGTTGTCCTTCCCCCACACCTACGATTAGCATGGTTGGCTACGTATGCTGCACTGCGAAATAAGTTTAACATATATATGCAAAGTTCTTGCCACAAATTAACCAGAAAACCTTGCTGATCTCGTACAGGAGCATAAACCATCACGCAAACTCCAGTCATCCTGGCAGTGGATTTTGGCTAGCCATTGAACAAAGACAGTCACTGCATCGCGTGCTTTTAGATGTGCTTCTGCGACCATCTGGAATGCTCTTTGTTCCGATATTAGGAAGTCACTGGATATATGCACTTTTTAATCTAGATTGATTTCATTTCTTGAGAACTGCTTTTGTATTTAGTTTGTTGTCATTCCCCCGCACCTCCTATTATCATGCTTGGCTACGTATGGTGCGAAAGAAGTTCAACATACATTCATACTGTGCAAGCCCATTTGCTTTTCTTGCAGGTAATGTGATGTCTACATTCAGTGTGCTCTCTAATCTGTGTTCCTCTTTGTAGTTCCGAGCATGTACATCTCCATGCTTATTTTCACACTTATCAGCTTTTGTTCTCTTTGTCAATGTCCACGTTTCTGATCCATGTCTGAGCAATTAATATAGACAAAAGGGTGTCTTGTCATTAACTTCAGTTTTCCAAAAGCACTGTAACCTGGTCTTGCCCACCTCTTTATTTCATCATTTGTTCCTGGTGTGCATTCAATAACTGCTCAAGGAATGTGGATGGTCGTATGGTGTCCTAGTTGTGTCCCTTCTCCATCCATCTTTAACTGTGCGACAGAAATGTTGTCAAATAAGTTTTGTTTTGCTCATATCTATAAGACTTCAAATAAAAAAAAAGGGATTGCGCTCTCTCTGCATATGTATGCAATCCAAGGATTTATAGGAAAAGGTTGATCGATTTTAAATGCATTTGAGTAATATTCTGTATAGTGTATTTAGAAATTAACAGGTTTATGATAACATTACTGCATGAGAATTGCACTGCAAAACAGGTTCCAATCCCTTAGCCATTTGAAATGAGAGATTCCACACGTGTGCGTCCCTGGGTCCCCTGCTCAGTGTCACCACCGTGTGAAGTGGCTCAAACATCAGAATACGTATCACTCTTGTTTCACCGGTTTCCCCATTATGCAGTTGCTCTTTCTCTTTGGACAGGGTCTTGAGAAACAGATGGATTTATAGGCTAAGTCCAACTTGTAAAATATAACAATAATAATTTCTTATTCACCTGGGAAAGTCACACTGAGTCCAAATACTTTTTTTTTCAGGTGAGTTCTGCAGCATTGAGATGTTTGGGCAACACCAGTTACACTGTAAATCTAGGAAACCCAAAGGAAACCCAAGTGGAACAGAGGGAGAAGATTAACCCGTTTTCCCATTCAGAGACGTCTGCAAGTTGCAGGGTAGGTGTCCCATTCACCGCTGAATCTCGGAACTTGCAAGCAGTTAGCGTTAATTTATTTAGAGAGGCGTAGCGCCATTGTTTTCAAAGACGTACCCACCGCAGAGAACTGTAGCGACACGACCACACTCTATGACAGCTGGAATAAAACTGTGCCACACGCCCTCCCTTTTACTTTCAATTTCCTTCCGATGACGTACGTGTAAGTCATCGAAATAGGAAACGGTAAAAACTCCACGAAGAAAGGCACCGAAGTCGGAAATCAAACCCAGGTTCTTCTTCTGTGAGGCACAAGTGTTGCCACTGTGCTACCGTGCCACTCCTGTTATTTTTTTCGTCCCATGTAAATGTTTTGGTAATCCTAGACTTTATGTCATGAGTTGAGGGAAGAGCTCGGCGAATCGACATGTTCTCTGAAAAACTTAATACCGTAATCCATTTGCGTTGATGCATTTCATACAACATTAATTCTGCTTCATGGGAATACTTACATCCCTGTTTTACATTTTTATTAGAGGCTGTTTACTCTGGGGAACATTAAAATAGCATGTGTTAATTGGACAGTACTTATACATCATAAGCAGAGACATTGAGAATAGGCTTTACAGTATATTAAAACAATACATAAATATTACACGATTCACTATACCAATTATAGTAAGATGTAAAATATGCACAAGATGGAAAAAAACATTCACACAATTTAATTATTGTAATATATTATAATTACATGATAAATCTAATGAAGACTGAATGCTGTCAACTACTGTATAACCAGGTCACATCACTGCTTTCTGCTTCTTCTCTCACACAGCTCAACTTTGGAATTCCCTCCCGTCGTCTCTTTTCCCAAACTGTTACAATAACCCTGCTCAATTGGGGCACCACGGTGGTGAGATGTTAACCACCTCGCCTGGTATACAGGAGGTCATGGGTTCAATCCCTATCCTGACGCCTATATATTTTGAGTTTGCATGGTCTCTCCGTGATTGAGTGGATTTTTCTCCGGGTCCTCCGATTTGTCCTTCCACATTTAGAATCAACGTGCTTTTAGAGTATTTGGCTGCTATAGATTTCCACATAAAAGCCACTTCATTGAGCTATAATGTGTGGCCATGTCGCTACTGAAAAATAGCTACTAGCTCAGTGGGCCTTACCTGCTAAAACTTTTCAAACGTTTTTTTTTTCATTTAATTCAAGGAATATTGACACCCTTATCTCTTACAATGTTGATTGTGCTGTTAGTTGCTGGCCTCTTAACGTTTCGGGCTTATGGACCCTGTGCTCTCTTACTGTGTAAAAAAAATCGTTTGGGAAGAATATTCAAAGTAAGTAACACATTCAGGCTATTTCTTTTTAAATATTCTAATTTAATGGTCCTCTTGAATCAGCAGGTGTGAACTTCGTGATGTAAACTGAGTCCCACTGAGGTGCACATATCTTATTTATGTGACTCTCCTGGCCTCCATAAAAGTGAATTTGACCACGACAGATATATTATTGATCGGATGTGGGATTTTAGCCAGAAACCCAAGGTTAACACCCTTGCTCTTTATTGAAGAGTGAGACAGAATTTTTAATGTCTAGAGAATAGAAAGTGACCTTGGTTTAATGTCTCATCCATAACAGGACACCTTAGGACCTTTTATAAAGTTGAGTCCTGAGGAAAAGACGAATGCCTACATTTTTTTGAGAAAATCTTGCCAGATAAAATGTGAACGCTTATTGTTGGTAAGCAAATGTATTTTTCTAAATAATCTGGCAGGCTCATGTATATAACAATGATGCATTGGTGTTTCAGGGTCTGACGGATTTTAAGGACAGGTGATTTAACACGTATGTTTTTTGCAGCCAATATTATGATTCGTAGTTATATTGTGGGTTAGGCCACACTATGATCTAGCCAAATTTGCAAATTCCTGGATATGGATTTTAATTCTGACTTTCTGGATGTAGCCCAGATGATGCTTAATCAAATCTCAAGCGAAACATCATGTGTAATTGGAATTTTTTTTTTAGATTCATTCTTCAAATTACACTTAAACAAAAGTACATGGTGCGTTATATGTTTATACACATGCCCGTTAAACGTTTTTGGCTTTGTCGGGTTGTGGGGGGTTCTAACGAACATCGCAATTTTTTCTGGATTATCATGTGGCAAAACCCAAAAGTCAACTATGAGTCAGGAGAGGTGAAGTTAATGGGAATAACAAACTCGAACATATTTCTGGAAAGGTCTGTTAGAAGCAGATCTGCCTGTCTCTGCTTTTAACAGTTTTTCGGTACCGGGGCAGGACACGGAAGCTTTCTAGAAAATGCGATTTGATTGCAATGGTGACGGATGAGGCTATTAAACCTAAATTGCAGGTATCGAGAGGAAGTGGAAGTCTGAGCATGTTTGAGAATGCTGTGTTTAACAAACGTTGTGAAAATGTCAGGAGGCTGAAACTACTTGGGACTAAATAAACCACTTTGGAACAGGAGAGAGGATAACTTAAATGTTAAGAGGTGGGAGTCGAAATGAAGGTGTTTTCTATGCCACTCTACACGTTCTCCGGAGTTTTCAAAAATAACTAGGAAAAACCCCGCTGGGTTTTGAATATGCGTGCATGCTGAAGATACCAGGACATTGTGTGATAGGGTAAGCAACGTGTAAGATTCGAATTGGAAATTATAGGTGAACATCTTGTAAATGGAATCAGGATGGGAATATTGATATGGATAGGACACGAGTGCAGGATGAAGGAGGGCAGGTTACCGAGACAGGCATCGGAATTGACACACAGATGTTGGTGATCTCGTGGAAGACTCAGATAATGGATACTGTGACAAGCAGACCTTGGAGGTTGAGCTTTTGACTGTACGATTTGTTGTGGGATTCATCACAAGTGAGTAATGGAAAGGTGTGGTTGCATCAGTGACATTGCTCATAATAACCTCAAAACCAGGTTCCCCCTAAGCTAAATTATTTGACCACAAGTGGTCAACTAAGAAGAAGCAGTGGCAAATGCTAACGTGTGTGGATCTAAATTTGAACGCATCAGTTTAATATATAGACAAAAATAGCCCAAATGATTGTTCACCAAATAAATGTTTCAAGTCTACATTTACGATATATAGACATTGAGTTTTAATTTATCAAGCTCCACTATTACACAGGGAATTCCAAACACCAGTGCAACCAACCTGAAACGCATTAAACGCATGTGCAATTGCAATTTGGCATTAATGGCAGGAATTCGGCCTGAGATGTAAAATGGTGATAATTTTGGTTTGGATTTTGAACATGAGGGCACTGAATATTGGTTGCAGCACCATAAACCTTTTATTCAGCTCAGGGGGGTATGAAAAAAAGAGCCACGTTACTTTCCAGCTCCATTTTAAGCTAAACACATATATATAAAAAACCGTCAGAAACCCCCATTTAGCTTTTCAAATGGATCCTCCCTGAAGGACCAGGGGTTGATGTAGAGGTTTTGTAGAATGGATCTAGTTGCATCTCGGCTGATTAGCACAAAGGGCTTCATTTTCATGTTGGTGAGCAGTGGTCCCCAGCTAAAAGCAGACAAACAAAATAAGCAAGGTGGCTTAACACACATGTTGTCTACTCAACTAAATATACAAGGACAGCTCCTGAGTGTATGATAGATATATGTAGTCGTTGAATTAAATTTCCCGTGAAATTGAAAAAACAAATCAGTGGACATAAGAATAAATCAGATAACACGCAAATCAGATAGTGGTATTAATTAAATGTTTGCAAAACAACGTAAAAGAGGGAGACATAAATCGGGGTATTACTGTACAGCAATGCCTCGCAAACCGTGGACTTGCCAACTGCAGAATTAATGTATACATGGTTTATTATGTGGATAATTTACCAAATGCGGACTTGATATTTTGAATATCCACGGGTCATCACGGGTCCCCAACGCATTTATTTTGCAAATTTCGTGGGGCCACGGGACTCCTCGGCGCCGCGCCACGGCACAACCCATTGCCGCCCATGGCACTGCGTCGTCGCTTATCAGCTGTCCGTCTCTCTTGTCATTCTCGCAGTGCATAAACCGCGTTACAAGCGGGAGAGAGTGGGTTGAGCCCCATCTTTAGAACCATCCCTTCCCCCATCATCTCATTGTCATCATCATCATTGTTGTGGTTCCCCTAACCCCCTGTTTCCCACAGCAATGATGATGATGCACTTACCAACCGCGGATTTGTCTACCTCGGCATTTTCCCAGGAACCTAACCCCCCGTGGTTGGTGAGGAATTGCTGTATAAAGCAAATTCCTGCTCAGACTGATTTTCTGTGAGAGTCCATGGGTCTCCATGTGACTCACAACACTCACCAGACACTGCTCACATTAACCGAACACACTACATACACACACCTCTTACACTCAACTGATTTTTGTGTTCTGCTTTTTGTAATCAGAATGTTGTACCCCCCCCCGCACACCTCCGATTAGCGTGGTTGTCTACGTATGACGCGAAAGCAGTTCAACATATATACTCACCGCACACCATTACACTCGCCTCACGCACTCCACTACAATGAGGCTTTTGAAGCCAACTCACCTTGAAGCCTCTCTAGCGTGACAGCGCCCAGTGCAGTGGGAGGCAGGAGAGCGAGCACACAAGCAGGGCGAGGTTGGGGGCTGCGGGGCACGAGTGTGGACGGCGGGACACCAAGCAAACGACTCCACCTCTGCTGCTGTTCTTGATTCTGCTGATTATGTTGCTGCTCCCGCCGCTGTTCGCCGCATGTCACACGCCCGTAGCATCCCGATGCGGAGCTTTCCCCGCCTATGCTAGGTCTTACTGTCAGACTCTCAAACAGATGATGCTGACAAGCCCGGGCAGGGCCTAGGCGATCAGGGAGCACGATCATTGTGGTGAGAAACCCAGGACGAATTGTAAATATAAATAATTATTAAGTGTGGATGCCGTTGTGCAACTGGGGATGAAAGTCCATGGATGTGAAAGTATTTGGACAAAGAGAAAATGGCAATTAAAAAAAATGCTATTGCAAAAAAAAATAATCACCAAAAGGAAATAATAATCAGCCACACAGACACAACGATACATTTGGGCTCTATTCAAGTTCATAGCACTCATGGGGAAACCTTGGCAATTAATACAAAAGACTGAACTACACAAACATTGTGAAATCTACTTATAACATGCTATATTATGCGTGTAATTAATGTGTCCATGAAACAAATCAATTGCAGTTTAACTCATTCTGGACAAAGTAGAATTGAGGATAGCATCCAAATACAATGCTGGAAAACAATTATAACACTATGGAACACAATTTTTGTTCCTGGGTAGTAAGTATCATTTCGTAATTGCTTATGCATAAAAAGTATAGAAAATGGCTATTATTCCCCACAAACGTTGTTTTTGTGACCAGGACAGTGATATTTTGAAATTTACATATTTTAAATGATAAAACGGGCGAATTTGTGTATTTTCGTTCACATAAAGTCAGAAAAAAAACCATATGAATAAAAATTAGCATTTATTTATACTAAAATCATACAAAAATTACTTCAAAAGATTTAGAAGTGAGTAATTTTTCGAGATTTACGATTATACTGTAAATCACATTCATGAATCAGCCCCCAAATGTAATCTTCCATCATGTTCTCGTTATACTGTTCTTGGTAGCGGCGTTCAAAAGTCCAGTATATCCTGGTGAAAACGCTCACCTTGCTACTCCGAGTACGCCCCCATGTTCTCCTTGAATTTATCAAGATGAGCATCAAGGATATGGACTTTGAGGGACATCCTACAGCCCATTGTGCCGTAGTACTTCACCAGATTCTCAACCAGCTCCACATAGTTTTCGACCTTGTGATTGCCCAGGAAGCCACAAACCACTGCGACAAAGCTGTTCCAAGCCTCTTTCTCCTTACTAGTGAGCTTCTTGGGGAATTCATTGCACTCCAGGATCTTCTTTATCTGTGGTACGACAAAGACTCCGGCTTTGACCTTTGCCTCAGACAACTTAGGGAAGAAGTCTTGAAGGTACTTGAAGACTGCCGACTCCTTATCTACAGCTCTGACAAATTGTTTCATAAGGCCCAATTTGTTGTGCGGTGGTAGCATTAGCACTGTCCGGGGGTCCACCAGTGGCTCCCACTTGACGTTGTTCCTCCCCACAGAGAACACGGTCCACTGTGGCCAGTTCCACCTGTGGTAGTGCACCTTGGTGTCCCTGCTGTCCAAAAGGCAAAGATCGGGTAACTTGGTAAAACTGCCTTGGAGACCCATCAGGAATGCCACCATTTTGAAGTCTCCGATGACCTCCCAGCCGTACTCATCATACTTCAAGGCGTCCAGCAAGGTCTTGATGCTGTTGTAATCCTCTTTGAGGTGCACCGAGTGAGCCAGGGGAAGAAACAGTTACTTGTTACCATTATGGAGCAGCACGGCATTGATTCTCCTGGATGAGCTGTCAATGAAGAGGCGCCACTCATTCTGGTTACAGGCGATTCCGATTGCCTTGAACAGCCTGGTCACATTGTGGCAGAAGCAGAGCCAATCTTCATGGGTGAAGAAGCTGCAAAAAGGTTGGTGACGCTTCCTCTAATCTGCGACTTGCACACTTTCAATCTTGATTTGAAGCTTTCGTGACTGCAGGAATCCTTACTCTTTGGTTCTTTCGGTAAAGTCACGTAGGTAGAAATAAAATAAAATAAAACAAATCACGACGTTTCGATCGCAACACAAGCAATCTTCATCAGGTTGAACCACTACAAGAAAATGCTGAAGTAGGCGAGAGAGCTGCCGTGGCAAGAGGTTATCCAACAAGTTCCACTGCTTGAGCCTAGATTTCAAAAGCTCGGCATTGGACTTGGTGAGACCAAGATCTCTGATCAAGTCGTTGAGGTCTTTTTGGTTGGGGTAGTATGGGTTTCTCTCCTCAGCTCCACCTCTGAAATTGTCATCTGGATCTGCAACGGCTTCCTCGCTCTCTGACTTGCTGTTCTCTTATAAAGACGGCAGCTCTCTCTCTCTGGAGGAGTGGGTACGGGAAGCTCATGGCAGTATGGCACTGGGGCGATGGATGAAGGAAGGTCTGGATACGTGATAGCAGGTTCATTCTTGCCAGTTCGACGTTTGGAAGGGTCCACCATGCAGAAGTAACAGTTGCTTGAGTGATCAGTGGGTTCCCGCCAAATTCTTGGGATTTCGAATTTCATGGCTCTCTTTTCCCCTCTGTACCATCCTACAAAAATAATTTTACTTCACCCATGACTAATGTGTAAGAGATTCTCGCAACATTTGTAATATATTATATATTTTTTCAATAACATTGAAAAAACATTTTTTAACTGTTACAATTTTAAAAATTTTAACAAATTTTATAAAATAAATTTCCGAGCAACAATTGTCCATCTTACCTTCCAGAGTTTTTTTGCATTGCTCGCAGGTGAAATGAGGTGCCCAGGGTTTGTCTTGATCCCTGATAGGCATGCGGAAATATGCCTTGTAGGCCTCACACATATTAGCAGATGCTTCCACAGAGTACTTTTTCGCTCTTGTCTTGATAAATTATATTACTGGAAAGTTCTGGAATGTTATAGAAGTTACTCCAAGTATACTAAGCACCGAATCTATCTGAAGTGTTTCATAAAAAAAGGTAAATTTCGAAATATCAATGTCCTGGTTACAAAAGCAAAGTTTCTGGGGAAGAATATAAATGTTCCGTACTTTTGAGGCATACGCAATTCGGAAATAACACTTACTACCTAGGTACAAAAATAAATTGTTACACAGTATAATAGTTAAAATTATTCACAGTCATGTATACTTCATCTGTTTAACCTTTTTTTGTCATATAAGTGAAAGGAAAAGCATATATATATTTTTTTAAACATAACATATTAAGATAAAAAAATATCATTTTGTAATGCACATACGTATCGATCAAAGTTTAGTTTCTTATAATAAGAAATCATTTGTTCAAGATAAATTTGCCATCGGAATTGATTATCTGGATCTATGCCACCACCTGTGATAAAGAAAAATGTTAACAGAATCAGTATCACCAATTGAGAGCTACTGTTTGATGTCTCTTTGTTATTAACGGCACAGGGTGCAGAGCTTGTCAAGTGTGGATTCATCTTTGGTTATTATTTCTCATTATGCTTGTATATGTAGGAAAGCCTCACAGAGTCTCATTACTCTTTTTAGGAGGGTCTTGCCAAGTTTTTCACAGTATGGGGGGGGGCGGGGCGATGATTGGTATGCATAATCCCAAATGGGCAATGCATACTTGTCAACCCATGCGGTTTACCCGTATTCTTGTACAAGGAAATTGAGTTTGATGGTCCATATGGCGTACAATCGTTTAAATACGGGCAAACATTTTTTAATCTTTTTGTTTGTGTGTTTCCCTTGTGATGGGACTTTGTAGGATGAACGTTGAGATTTATAAGGGCACGGGGTGACCAATAAGTTCTGAATTGGTCTGTAACAAAGTAGGCACTGATATAATGGGTTGACAGGTATGGTAGTGTGTGGGAAATTTTGCCCAAGCGTGAACCGTGACGTCGATACACAATTGCTTACGCGTGCGAATTACGTCACTGGATCTTTGACAACATTGTGCATTTTTTAAATCAATGCACCTGCATTGTGCATTTTTATAGCTAAGCTTGGCCACTGGATTTGAACTGTGAACCTCCTACGATAAGCAGCGAACACACTCCCGCTCGACCATTTGACAGTGTTGCTGAAACAATTATAAGCCTGCCTTATCATCATCATTTGCATGTGTCGAGTTGAAGGATGGCATCCCACCTGTTAAGGTAGGAAGCTGTCGATGTATGTATGTTGAATCTCTTTCGCACCATACATAGCCAACCGTGCTAAACGTAGTTCTAAAAGCACATCTAAATAAATACATACGGTGTAAGAGTCAAACTGTTCAGTAACATGCTTGATAAAGGATACGGAATTTTATAATGGCGGTGTTTGGGTTTGTGAGCCCTTTTAAAATGGTCAAAAGAAAAATATACAAAATATGTCCAAGTAAAGAAACTTCAATAGTGGGTGTCCTGTGGACAGACTGTTCCTTGCCATAGGAATGTGAATTTCAAACAATATATCAGGTCTGCCTGTGGAGATGCGCTCATACTCATTGAGTACTTTTTTTTTTATAGCTGAGCTTGGCTGAAGTAAGCAGATTTTTGTTCATACACGATACACGTTTGTATGCAGTAATTTTTACTGGGATAAGATATAATTCTACTTCAGAGTTAGCTTTCATCTCGGGTGGAAGCTCCGCTTTTCGAGCTCAAGATCTCAGCGGCGCTCACTCACTATTCTGGCATTCACAAGCACTACCTCTCTGAGTCATCTGGCCACCTCCTCGTCACTGTCATTGCTAATTTTTTCCCTCACCTCAGGGGGGCAAGCTTGCTCATCTCAAGCTGTTTGCCCTAAAACAACCACTTCTCTTGCAGCTGCTGCTGCAGCAAAACATCAATTCTGTTCTAATTCCCCACCCCTGTCCAATCCAAACGCTGCACTGGTGTTTCGATGGCCTTTTTTAACCCTTTCTCATTCCAGTGACTTACGTGTACGCATGTGTATGTTTTCGGAATGGAATCGGAAAGGAAAAACTAAAATAAAATAACTTTTGTCACAAGGCCATGCAGGAGGGTGTGTTGACACAGTTTGGCGCCAGCTGTCATAGAGTGGCGGTCGTGTCGCTACAGTTCGCTGCAGTCAGTACAATGTCATTGAAAACAACGGTGCTTAGCCTCTCTAAATGAAACTAACGCTGAACTGCTTGAGCTTTCCAAGATTCAGCGGCGAACAGGACCCCACCCTGCAACTTGCAGGCATCTCGGAATGAGAAAAAGTGGTTAAGCGAACGCACATTTTGTGACCTCGAATCTTCTCGTATCGTTGCTCAAGTCATTGTCGTGACACTCATACCCACCCTATCGTCCCCCCCGCCCCCGTTGAAGCAGAACCCCGTTGTGCTGGACGTGAGACCCGGTTCAGCGACGGTGCCCATGAATAACGCCATGCAGCACCTCTCGGCCGAGGCGGAGGAGGAGGGCGGCTACGAATGTCTGGACGGCAAAGACTGCTCCAGCTTCTTCTGCTGCTTCGAGGACTGCGAGCGGCGGTCGTGGAAAGAGGGCCGGATCCACATTCAGGTCCTCAAGCTCGACTCGTACTCGCGCGTCTTCTTTCCAATCTCCTTCACGCTCTTCAATCTCGTTTATTGGATCGCGTACCTTTACCTGTAAAAAATGGGTTTGTTGGAGAAACAAAGACGTGCAGAAATGAGAAACAGGAAAGGAAAAAAATAAAACGAAATGGCAATTAAGGAAACTCAAAAAGAACAAGCGCCACCGCCCATCCACCCATGGTCGCAAAACTTTTTTTGAATTCCTGTTGCCGTGCGACAGGAAAAGCGTGACCTCAGCTGGGTTACCTAAAGATAGCGCTTGCTTCTGATCACGCCTCCCTCGGAGGCGGAACTACTCCACACTGAACAGCAGCAAGTGTATGTCTGAGTGGCTGATGTAAAATACCGTGTATAGCAATTGCATAAATAATGTGTGAGGAGGAGAAATTATATTTACTAAATATGTAAATTTTCTTCAAATTGGCGATTCTAAAACAAACCGACTACTTCTGTTAAAATTCAGAAAAGCGTAAATTATGAACAATGTGACGGAATTTGGGGTTCCTGCTTGACTTAGGTCAATTCTTAATTGTTCCTTGTTAAAATTAAGTAAACACACATCCAATTATGATATTGTCTAGAGTTAAATTTATGTTAAAAACGTATGGCAGTCAAGGCCAAAATGCATAATTGGTACAAAAACTAAAGTGAGGGAAAAATATATACGCGCGTTTGTGTGTTTACATTTTACATAACTTACAGGCACTGAATAATACCGTTTGAAACATGATGTGACAGCACTGTAAATACCATATTTTCTTGAAGTGTGAGGCACTTCGGAGGGAAGATTGTGAGAAGACTCCACGTGTGAAGCTGCTGACATTGTTGTGTCATGGTTACAATCGGTGCTGCTTTCAAAGCACACTGCAAAGAGTCTGGGTATGCAGGCATGAGGTACCCATTTCTTGTTTAATGCTTTCACCTGAAATTGATTTCTTAAACTGTTGTCAGTCTTGCATTATTATGATGATTATTACGGATGAGTTTTCATGACAGGCTACACGTCACAGAAATGCTTGTCAGCTGTAATGGTTACTACCAAGATCAATGCTAAATTCTCACAATTTATGTATGTTGATATTATTTCGTATTGTATGCAGCCAACAGCGCAAATTGAAGGTCTGGGGGAAGGACAACAAACTAAACACACGCAAAAAACATGACAAGGGTTTCACAAACTTTGGTAAATGTCAGCCATATGTAGCTCTCCCCCTCAATGAGTCGTTAACATCATTAGACCTCCTTTGCCAGTACCAAAATATAATAATAGGGTTTTTCCCCTTTTTTTTCTGGCAACAAAACTGAAACCTTTTTACAAGGATTCATGTCTGCATTAACCACAATACTTGCAGTCAAAATGCAAACAAAACACATACTATGATAATATATGCATAGTCCTTGAAACTGATTGGTCCACATCAAGGGACAGCTTTCTTTTGAGCCTCGACCCAATTGCTGCTCGACCAGAGAACCGAAATATGAAGATGAAAATTTTTTTGCAGACACTTCCTGGTGCTTGCAATGATATATTTTTCCACATTTGCAGGTTAATCAGTGAAGTACACTCCTAACCTAGTTTCAATTTGTAAGGATATCAATGATTTATGCTTATACAGCCTGAATATTTCCACATGTGGGACTCGTCAACATGGTGTGACACGTGTTAATTCGGCAAGTGATAATATCAGAGCTGTGTACGAATGCGGCGTCAATAAGTATAACTTGTCCACTCTTTGTGAGTCTGATCAACAGTTCTGACCAATACACAAGTACAATGTAGGGGAAAAAATCTCTGCCAGCTTTACCACCTTTCCAAATATGGGGGTATATGACATGCACTTATTCTGAATTCATGCAACCCTTCTTTCATTTCAAATGGATTGTGTTTGGATTATTCAATCTGCCAGGTCCACTATGGAATATCTCAGTCATCCAGGGTTCAGAGCGGTAGAACTGCAGTTCCCCGACCTGTGATGGCGATGGACACAGGATCACCAAGCCCCCAATTTCCCAGGAGACAGACATGGCCATTACTTCTGGACCCCGTGGGTTTAGAAACACGACGAGTGATATCTTACATGGCATTGGGGAAAAAGGGCCCAACGTGTGATTGAATTTATGGCTCAGGGTGACCTTAATCCACGCCTCATATGCATCTTGCCAAAACACTTGATCAGCCAAAATCCATGACGCTGACAACACGGGTGAAAGGCTTGAAACAGAAGTGGGTATTCTTCGAGGGCATCTTGTGAAACGTTTGAATGCTTACGAACAAGGTGGCTGGACCGATCTGGCTCAGGCTAGCGTACTGAGGGGGAAGGGCTAGGGCTTTTTACAGTATTTTACACTTATACTCTGAACACTGTACATTGCAAAAACCTGGAGATTTTGTCCACTGTACGTTCGAATAAGCTTCTTAGCAGAAAACTGTTTCCAGGCAGGAAATACAACCGTATGTGTCATGATTGGTCCGTCGTCTATGGTAGTTACTCAAAGCATTTTATATAACAAATACTGAACCTTAAACTGGAATGCATGTATGTTTACTAGAGCATATAAACACCACTACTTTGAAGCTTTTGTGATTCAATCCAATCTAAGAAGGGTAAGCAAACGTTTACAACCTGAATTACACGGAAACTAGGACAGATGCATTTGCAATAAAACAGTATACGTAGTTATCTAAACACATTTATACTGATCCAGGTAATGAGGTTATGCAGAAGAGTCATTGTTATGCCTTGCATGCCTTACTTAATATCCATACACATTGTGAAATTCTAAATGTGAATTCTGCAGTATATTACAAGGTCAAGCCTTTTTTTTGCGGTTTTAGCGGAACGTAGGACTAAATGAATTCACATAATCTCCGAGTGTGGTACACTAACATACTCTACCATGCCTGACATTGAAACAATGTAAGCGGTGATATACATGTCAGTTTTACAAAGGGACAAGAGCAGATTTTATCATGACCAGTCTCATGCATCTCTTCATTGACTTTGGCCCATTTTGTGAGTTGACTTTAAACCATGAAGACATCAATTATTACAAATTGCCTAATAGTCATTGTTTGAAAATGTAGCTCACACTTATATGCTAATTAATTATTTGAAATTTAAATTCACGCTATAGTTTTCCCCCAAGGTCAAAGTAATGCGTATCTTAGTAAGGATTTTTTTTTGAGGGTCAAGTGCTAAACTACTGTCTCTATTAAGTATTAGACCACAAAGTGGGATATTATGACATCACAATATTTCATAAGATTTTGGAATTATTTTACCATCCGTTCACATAGTTACGCCATTTTATTTTACCAACAATAGGCAATGGTTACAGGAATATGCCAGGAAACATTTTTACATTTAGGCTGAGAGTGTTATCCAGGGTAATGTCAAAGTGTTATTGTGACCAATCCAGCTGTGGACAGTGTTCATATCCTTTGAGGGCTTAAGCCTAAAGCCAATTTATCCACCGAAAAAAGGTATATTGGGCTGAGTTGATTCCTGGTCAGCAATATAGGCCCAAACCATCCTCTATAGGTGATAGAATGAGTATAACATCGTGGGAGATTGACCGTGGCTGTGATATGGCATGACTGACCCCTGCCATATCAAGATAATTTCTACCACTGGCCACGCGTAGGATATCATCGATTCAAATATCATCACAGTCTATTGAGACCGCTTAACTGAGTGTAACCCCCTCTACTAAAACTGATAATTTTCTGTGAACTGCCATACACATTTCCAACTGAGGGATAAAGTGATACCATTGAATAAAGTTTGCATCACTTGAGATGCAGACAGTACATTTTTCTAAGCATAAGGGCTAACAATACAATCTGAAGCGGACAATATACAGGGCAATGCCGTTCAGTGTGGATATCATACTTACACATTTGCTGTTTGTGTTGTGATAAAGCAGCACGGAGAGAAGGAAGTGCCCCATCGTTTATTGGCTCTTAACATTTTACCAAAACATAAGCTGTGCCACCTTGTCTATGTGTTTAACTCTGCCAGATATAGATATATGGCTTGATAGGATTCCTTATTTAAATTAATTTTGGCTTTGACCGATTTTATTGTCTACGGTAATGTATACCGATGGACTATTTCTCTTGGATTGCTGGCAACAAATGATTACAGCACTGGGTTATTTAGATAACAACTTTAATATTTAGCAAAAATACAGACAAAACATGTTCTATAAACTTTACCTTCTATGTCAGCGTTATTCAACTCAATGATGCAGTGTATGTGTAATGCACCTTTTAATTATGGACACTTTTAAAATGATGTTTTAAGATCAAGTATCTGTAAAATTGTCCACTTGCTTATTTGGCCAGAAACCAACTTAGCTCGGTCTTTTTTATTTTTAAATCAGTCCAACAATGCAATTTAAGAGTAGGACTTTTATCCACGATTGGTCCTCAGACCAGGCCAATGTGTCAGTGCTCATATGCATTGGTGGTCCCGTTCTTCTCAAAGGCAGGGGCCAGAGTCCACGTAGGATTACCGCTGGTAATTTCCCATAAGGCGTTGCTCGCTTTGTAGACTTGAGGAAACACAGTGGGCTGGGTTGACTCCCAACTGGGAATTGAGCTCATGACCTCATCGTTTGAGATGAACGCACTCACTGTGCAGGTATCCAGGCTGATTGAGAGAATTATTCATTATCTTGGCATGGGCCGGTTACCCATTAGCACTCCTACTCCTGTTGACTATGATCTCGGAGTGTATTTGCGTGTTTTTTACACAATTTAAAGTAAAACATTTATCACAAATATTAGAATACAAACGTATTTAGGTGTTTTTTGTTGCATAAATGTAAAAAAAGCTTGATGTAAAAGGAATACATTTATATTAATGGTAATACCAGAAATGTTAATGCCTTCGTTTATCACCACCCCAATTTTATAGTGTGTTTTCTTTTTAGCAAACTGGGAATGCCGACTATTTGCATGCTCACGTCTGCAAGCTGAATTTAACACATCCAGTAAAATAGCAAATCACTATATACATGTTACCACTATATTGCTTCATCCCTAAGATGACATATTTATTATACAGTCCTTATTATATCTGTATGTGCCAAAATATTTCATAAACGCACAAATAATATTTTTCAGTCATTTTAAATTTCAGAATTATAGCCACACCTTTGTATGCATTGCAGTGCAGTGTGTAATTTAAAGCCCATCCGAGCCAATGTGTTGCTTTCAAACTCTAATACACGTGAGCATGCAGGCACATATGCTGCGAAAGCTATCAATACTTGCTAATCTACACCTTGTTTGTAAATGTGGAAAGCTCCCTCAAGCGAGAGTAATCTCACTTGTATATTGATCTGTTGAGGGGCTTGGCTGCACTGATATTAAAAAGGTGCCAGGGAGGCAACATTTGCGTCCACACCTCTTGTACAAAATCAACACAAGTTAATGAAGAACAACATTGGATAAGCGAGTGTAGTACAAATTGAACAAGAGTCCTCAGTTTTTATTATTCTGTGAACATACGCTCTGTGAGTTATGCTTAGCTCCACGTTTTATTTTTCAAGTTATTGAGTGCATCGTGCAAATACGAACCGTGGACACTGCTTATTTTCGTTGGCAGTCCTGAACAAGTGAATAATTTCCACATTCCTATGGCAGAAGCCAGTCTCTCCACAGAACCGTTGTTTTTTTTTCTAGATTATCAACACTTTAATTTCCCTGAACTCCTCATAGCAGAGTTAATGGCAAGATTGTGCATGGTACACATTTTGTTTTCATCCACAGTTTTCATATACAAGTCTTTTTTCAGTGATGCGTATTTTATACAAAACCGACCACCTTCAGTTTCAGATGGGATACGGCGCAATGTATTTGCGATAGTGCCAAGATGTCATCACATGATTCGCTTGCGTTGAGTTCTTTATTGTAAAATGGAGGCCAGTTGCTTGCAGCTTCGCAAACAGCCGCAGCCCTGCAGAGCAACAAACGTGCTGCCTCTGAGTGTATGGCGCTTTGTTTGCAGTTACACAAAACACGCGCCTGAAATGGAACGGTCATAGAGGGGAAACATAGAGGTTTATGCACAAATGAAATGAGAGCCATACTATTGTATGCATTTAGCCATGATAAATGTTGATTTTTTTTCATTTATTGTAAGCTTTTATTATTTATATGCCCTGTGGATTGAATGACATTGAGATTAAATGACAAATTCTTCGTATACATCACATGTAATGTGCAGCCATTAGTTAATCCAATGCTGGATGAGGACCGACATGGTACAGAGACTGCTTGACCATACTGCACCACGCTGTGTGGGTTGTGAAGGGAGGAGGCCCAAAGACCGGTTCGGATATCACTCGGTTCAGATGTCACTCGCCACTGATGTTAGCCCTGGCCAAGAATCTAATTCAGGTCCGTTGGCACTGTGCCACCACTCCATCCTCATTACAAGTACACGCACAGCCTATGTTGCCAATCCCCTGATGAATGAGGGCCTCCCCCATGCCCTGCGGGTCGTGAGGGATAGTTGATTATATTTACCGTGGTGGTCAGTGCAAGTGAATGAAGTTGGGGGGGGGGGAGTACAAAACAAAAATGCATTTTTCAACGCTGTCCTCTACTGCCCACATCGCCTGTTACGCGATCCAGGCTCAAGCTGATGAGCTTCCGAGATCTGATGAGATCGGGCACATTCTGGGTGATTTTTTCGAGGAAGCCACGGAAAACACCAAAATCAGGCATTTTTTGAAATGCTTGATTTAATTACTGACAGCATATACAGGGTTATAGCTGCGGAGGCAAACATTGATTTGTTACAGTTACAGGGCTAATGACATTATTGCCATGCACAACTCACATGTCTGCTGTGCATGTGCTAAATGAATTGTTTCACAGTTACTCATGAGGCAATCAACTCTAATTCCTCAGCACACATTAATATGAAGAGCATAAGAGAACATGTGCAGCATATAAAGGGACTAAAGAGCAGTGCTGTACTTTGCATTCCCTGATCTGTGGTACTTTCAAATTGCCCTGTAGAGAGCATCTTAGATTACATCCGTACTGCATGGTACATTTTAATTGTAATTGCACTGGGAATCAGTATTATTTGAAATCTAATAGAGACGTTGTAACCGTGGTTGGCATTCCCTTATGGTCGTTGGCACTGTGGTTCGGGTGCCTGCAGCAACATTGCGGGATCAGAGGTGTAAAGACGGGGCCTACAAACTTCCCAAAGGGGGCAGGGATGATGGAACACAAAAATGGTCTCGGACTTTTAAGAAGATCAACCTGTCACCTTGACCGAAGCCGTTGGTGCCACCCCACCTCGCCAGCGCTTTCTTCATTCCACCAGATCCTGCAGCTGCTGCACAGTTTAACTTTTTTTCATTGAGTCTCAAGAGGGTCCTGATAAGTATTCGAAGTAGGAGGTGACGTTGCTGCTATGTGTAATCCCAATTAAAAACAATAAAATAAATATTTTATTTTACCAGGTAAGGCCCACTGAGCTATATTGCTCGTTTTCAGAAGCGACCTGGTCACAAACGATAGCTCAACGAAGTGGCTTATCACGTGTAAATTGATAGGAGCCTAATACTTGAAATGCATGTTTCTAAATCTTCTTGGTTCTTTCGGTAAAGTCACGTAGAATGGAAATAATAAAATAATAAAATAAAACATAATTAAATCATTCTCACGACGTTTATAAATGTGGAGGGAAAAACCAGAGGACCCAGAGAACATACAAACTCCGCTCAGGCAGGCACCCAAGGAAGGAATCAAGCCCAGGTACTTCTTCCTGTGAGGCACAAGCGTTACGACCATCCCATCCTGCCGCCCAAAAGTTGACACACAAGATGACAGCGGCCCTAAACATTATTGGGGAGGTGATGCAAGTGCCCCTTTTTTGCCAGCTGCCTTGGGCACGCCTCTGTTCTTAGCCCACAGTGAATGGGACGTATTGCTATGGTGGGTACCAGCCTCTGTCTGGGACAGCCACTGGTGACGTCCCACAGCTCAGCAGGCGGTGCTCGTTATACCGGCGCTGCAGGGACGATTGCCTGAATTGGCTTTGACCAGGCTTTGAACGCACGACCTTGCCACGATGAGCCCATGGCTCGCAGTGTCTGAACTGAACCGTGATCTGTAAAGAGTTGACAGAAAACCACATACAGAGGAATCAAGTGGGCCATGTAATAAAGATGAATCTTGTTAGCGAGCAATGACTCCTTAATTATCTGGGGCACGCGCACTGAGGTGGAACCAAAACAGTCGCGAACCTCAAATATACACAGCGTGTATGCGGAGATGCACACACTTACTTTGGATCTCTCGCTAATTGAGTGTAGCTGCACCGTGTTTTAAACAACATCCATTTAGCATCACAAATGAAGGCACAATGCAATCTAATTGCCAATTTTGACATTTGTCTGTACTTTTGATTACCTATTCTAGAATGCTATAAAATGTTATCAACTAAATATAGTATTGTGACTGTAAAAAATGATTGTAGGCACATTTTAAATCTAAATACAGTGCAGTATTAAAGTCCGTTCCCTTTATGTCATATACTGCACGATATACAGACCAAATTGAAATTGTGTCTATGCTAAGATGAGCGGTGGGTGGGGTTCTTCTCCTTTGGTTCCACATTCTTCTGGTGGGGTTCATTACCTTGCATGGGACAACCATGCTACTGGGGACTGGATAGGGTTTTGCGGTTGTGCTGCATCGCTCTACAATGTCCGATGTTTCTCTCCACATGCCAGGAGCTTCTTCAACAACTAAACTGAAGAAGTAAGGTTGCCAACTCTACTCCTGGATTGGCCAGGAGTCTCAACCGAAATTGGCATCGGTATCCCAGTGATGATTGAAAGAAATCCGGGGAATGATAATAAAAAAAAAAAAATTGTTTTATTTAACCAGGTAAGGCCCACTGATTTATGTAGCTCTTTTTCAGAAGAGACCTGGCCACAAATTATTGCTCAACAAAGTGACTTATGTGGAAATGTATCGCAGCCAAATACTCTAAACGCATGTTTCTAAATGTGGAGGGAAAAACTGGAGGACCCAGAGAAAAATCCCCGCGACTGCGGAAAAAGAGAGACATGCAAACTCCAAATATATAGCATGCGTCAGGGTCAAGGTTGAACGCACCACCTCCAGCATACCAGGCGAGGTAGTTAACATTTTTTCACCGTGGCGCAGATAATAAATTAAAGCCAAAAAAATCCCATAATAGTTTCAGTCTGAGTTGCCAACCCTACGAAGAACAAGAACAGAAAAAAAAGCTTCTAGTACGTTGAGTGGAACGTCGAGCGAAACGTGAGACCTATAATGGCGAACATGCGGCACAGCCCGAAAACATAGCGGAGAGGAGAACCACATATTATACCATATTCTATAATATATGATCACTGCATAAGACTTTTGGTCGGTGCACTCAACTACTCCTGCAGTTGCCCGGTAATGTAATGTTTGGGGAATTACCATACCAAAATGACTAATGTTAGCACACATTAGACATGCGACATTAACATTAAAATCCTGTTACATTTTGTGCTGCAGTAAAACATAATTACCCATAACTAACGATGAAATAAATAGTTGATAAATTTCATTTATTCATATTTCTTCACAAAAGACCTGCTGAGTATTGATGCACTTTCATCTAGTTAAAATAAAGGAGTCGATTGATTTGTCCTTTTTTCTCTCGAACGGGCAGTGAATCTCAACAGTGCCACGTGAGAATGAGGCCAAGGGCCAGTCTCAGGGATATTGGGTCAAGGTCAGAGTGCACGCACAGATGTTTCATACGAATGAGAGTCAAAGTGATTCCCCACAGTTGCTTACCAAAGCGACGGGTAGAGCTCGCAGAATGTTTCGTTAAAAGTCCGTTGTAAGTTGGCATCATCTGGTTTTGCAAGTCTGTAGTAAGTCCGCATCATCTGACTTTGCCTACACTGCCATTATATATACAGTGTATAAATAATTCACGAGTGTCCGTCCATCTCACTCTGTATCCCGCACACAGTTCAGAGCACGAAAATTAAACAGGAACACAAAACAAGTGTTTCTCTTGACGAGGACATGTGCCCAATGAACAACATTTTGCCTCCGTTATTTCCAAAACTGTACGTCTGAATCAAACCAATGGCGGCCAATTTATGATGGCTTCCCCATTGATTTACGTTGAAACACGATGTTTACGCCCGACGTCATCGTTCCTTAATCCACGAGAATAGCTTCACCACGGTGACGTCACCCTATAGGGCTGACAGGCGATGGGTGCCGACGCAGCGATGGCACTTGACGCCGACACCGTACGCAATCGCGACGCGGGGTTATTATCCCTCGCAAATGCGCGGGCAGTGCTCGTTATGACAGTGAGACTGCCCGTGGAAGATGATGTCAAATAATCAAGCATGCAGCCACGAGCATACATGAAACGTGAGTTTTCATAGCTCTGCAAAGATCCACGTGTGTTGGGTTCAGTCACGTGGTAGTTTCGTGCCAAATGTCATGTCATGAACCCTCCACCACCCACCACGATTGTCACGTTTAGAAATATATTATTCGTAGGTGCCGATGTATCAATAAAATTACGTTCAATATGTCATGAAAAATCTTCAGCCACCGGTGAGGAGCTTTATTGGTCAGGATTTGATCGACACATTGGCCACATCTAAATAATATCTTTGTGAACGTGAAAATCGTGACAGTTGGTGGAGGATTTCGATTTAAAGCTTTCGTGACTTCAGGAATTCATCTTCTTGGTTTTTTCGGTAAAGTCACGTAGAAGGGAAGTAATAAAAT
>CM025611.2:11125691-11149846 GCA_014621495.2 Entosphenus tridentatus | reverse complement strand
TGTGTCTGCCTTTTTCGCCCGGGCAACGCCGGGTACTCACCGCTAGTTATTTATAAAACTTTGACTTAAAGCTTTCGTGTCTGCAGTAATTCATACTCTTTAGGTCTTTCGGTAACTTTAACGAAAGACCCAAAGAGTGTTTATTATTTATAGATTTACAACCCCAAAAACTGAAGCTGTGGCGCGATATAAAACCTCACATTGTTGATGACTTTCCACAGATTAACTTCAGCAGAGGTCTACAAGAAATGAACATGCGTGGCCACCGAGGATGGCTACCACATGGCTCGGTGATGAAGCACTCGCTGAACGAACGCGCTGCGAAGGATGCGCACGGTTTTCTGCTTGTTTCAGAGGCTCGTGGCTTGACTCCTGGCTTGCCCAGCAACCATGGGTGGATCGGTCGTCCCTTGCCCGAACTGCCACACCGATACCAGGGTGGAACTCCGTTCCATAGAAACGGCTTCGATCGATACATGCATAAATATAAATCTAGCTTAATGCGCATAATAAGCAAATGTACGCTGGCGCCAAATTTACATCGATCGAGATCAATTTTCTTCTCATCCTCAAATATCAAAACAATAAAATGCGTTTAGTGAGCTTCATGAGTGTGAGTCACATAAAATTACGGTAAAATTACAACTCGAACCAGTACAGAATCCAACTACATGAATGGTAGAGAGCTTCACGTCCTGCTTTGTTTATTACAATATAAGGAAATGGAGAAAAGGCTCAAAGGTCCCAAAGAATCATGAAAGACATGTTGGACATTACACTGATAGACAAACATAGATTAAAAGGAGAAAACGTGCCCAAAAGGGTTGACCACGTGTGAGAACAAGCTGCATCATGGCATCACGGGTCAGTGAAGGATTGTCAGTGTTCAGCAGTGGAGAGATCGTGGCTGATAATGTTGATGACAAAAAAGTAAGCATCTGTTTCAGCTCGACAAAAAAGATCAATTCCCTAGATGCCTGTAAACAAACATAGTATTGTCCTGTATATGTGGCTTTCATCCAGGAATTCCAGCAAACCTTTCCAGATTATATTTTCCATGCCATGTGTGGCCTTCAGAAATCCTGCAAGTTTCCTATTTTAAACTTTCTAGGTTATTTTTGTATGTTTTTTTTTGTAAAACATGACCGTTTTTTATGTTTTCTAAATGTCACCTCATTTGTTTAGTGCATTGCTTTATATTTTTTATATTTGCTATACTCTCCTGATGCTGCATTTATGTTTATGCAGGTGATATTAAAAAAGGGACTGCAGTCTCAGCAAGTTCTCACGTGGTTTTAAATAAACATCGCCCACCAATGGGGAAGCAGTGGCTCAGGAAATCACGCATTTATGCCCTGAATAGAATTCGGGCGATCCGAACTCGATTCCCGGCCATAGAAAAGCGGCTGTGGCAAGTGATATCTAAAACAATTCCTGGGCCTCCCTTTACCAACCCGAATCGACCTGCATAGCGAAATATGGTCAACTAACTAAAATGGTCGAAATGGTGGAGGAAGGCATTCATCGAGTAGTGGTTTTATGGTGAGCTTTCTTTTTTTAATCCAATTTAATCCATATACGTATGCCAAGTACGGCATACGTATATGTTTTCAGGGAAAAACGTGACCTTGGTAGTAAAGCCTTATACTAGACAAAATATATATGGTTTACATATCCCATCAGCCACATGGCCTTCTGGGAGAGTGTAATATCAGCAGATGTTGGGTCAACACACGCAAAAACTCTGCATTAGTTTTGACATTGAGAGTCTCACGAGGAGATAATTTTGGTTTAATAATTGGTGGTAGCGCTGATGTTAACCTAGGATCTAAGTGGCGTTGGCTCCGTGCTAAGACTGAGGATTGGCCTCCCCGAGCCACGTGGCCATTTCCTTCAGCACCCTTCTCACACTATGCCTCTCAATAGCCTGCAGTGTCCTGAGCCCTCTGGAGACAGGGTCTACAATTCACACACCACCCCCCCATGCAACCTCATGGACATCACAAGTACAACGAAGGCTGCAAATCCTCATAAACGACCCTGAGAATCTGTCACGGTGTCTAAAAAAATCAGTGCAACATACGCGCTGAACGATCGACACCGTTCGTTTAACACGCAGGATTTCACAGCAAATATGATTGATAATTGATTTTTGGGTTAGGCCACGTCATGCTGAATTTGGTCGTGAGACTTTTCTCTTCAACTTACCGATGAGCTGCTACAGCAATAATAATTGATGCATTAAATGCTTTGTACACCGCGTGACAATGCAATTTGTTTGGCTCTGTCGCCGTGGCAAGAGGGTCTTAACCAGACAAATTTGGTCAGATCATTGCGCGGCCGAACTCAACAAAAATCCCTCTGTGAGTTGCACCTTTAAGTGTTGCAGCCTCGCCGGGCTGCTTGCCGCCTCTCATCGCAGACACTGTGTAGTGAACTTGTGCATTCATCCTAGGAGCATGAATTACGATATATAAAATAAAGTATTATGAGGAATATTTTCTTTGATTGACTGCCCTCTCTGATGGTGCACTCCCACCCTTGCTTGTCTGCATTTGTGTTTTTTATTTGATTCAACATTTGCTTGAGATGGGTTTCAATTCATTGGAAACTGTGTAATGTATACTACACCTTTTCTTGGTAATTGTCACTGGAATGGTTGTTAGAGTTTATAAATCAAATGTGGCAGCCTCTACTTTGTGCCACTGGAGAGAACATTCAATTAACATTTTTTTGTTTTAATCTTTTCATTTTTTGTTTACCCCAGAAAGTTTCACTGAATCTCAAACCACTCTTTTTACGGAGGCCATAGTATGGGGCGATATTTCCCATTGTGATCCCAATCGAGTCGATTAATATTTGGCTGCTATAAATTTCCACATGAATAGCCACTTCACACTCATGACACACAAAGTGCTTGCCACAATGAACCACAATACCTTGCTGGTCTCGTCAATGAGCTTTCTGTCGCCCCCTAACTACGACCAGTCCTATCCTAAACTCCCTTTATCAATCCCTCTTGTTTTACTGCATCAAAACTACACCACTACTTAAAATAACCCAATTCTTTATTTTAAATTATTATCAGGCTATGTACAATTGTATAATTGCTGTAAAGCACCTTGATAAAGGCGCTCTATAAATCTAATTAAGATAAGTTAAGAAGATAAATCATCACGCGAATTCCAGTCATCCTCACATAGGCTTTTGGCTGGCCATTGAACAAAGACGGTTTCTGCATTGCGTGCGTTAATACACACTTCTGCAGCCGTCTGGAACACTCTTCATTCCGATATTAGCAAAGCCACTGGAGCTATGCACTTTTAAATCATGTAGATTGAAAACGAATTTCTTCAGAACTGATTTTTACGTTTAGTTTGTTTCCCTCCCCCCGCACCTTCGATTAACACGGTTGGCTACGTACATACATACATATGTGCATACATCGCTGAGCTATCACTAGTGGCCAGGTCGCTTCTGCAAAAGAGCTATATAGCTCAGTTGACCTTACCTGGTAAAATAAAAAAAATCGGTGAACAGGAGGAACACGCAGGCTTGTGCACTACCACTGCACCACCCTCCCGCTACTGTGGGTTTGATTTACATCTCATCTCTGACTGTTGCCACGGCTGCAATATCACGACCATGTCGCATCTTCTCTCCAATTGGCCGCGTGATATACATTAATACGCCTAGCATTGTGGTCGATACAATTAACATTGACTCTAATGACAAAAATACATTGCACTTATGTTATTGTTGCTTTATTAAAATGTGCTGACATTGCAGTGATATTTGGATGAGGTGCATCAATAGGGTGCAAAGACAAACAATGCTTCTGTGCTATAATCAATGTCATAATCAATGGCGATACATTTTGCTTTGTTCAAAAACGTAGTGACCAGACACACCCAGGATGCTGTAGTGCTATGCAGGTCATGTTAGGTTTCAAGCCACTTACAAAACACATGGAAGAAGAATGCACCAACGTTGCAAAGACAATGAATCTATTATCAAACCGTGTGTGTCTGCATATTCCCCACAATAATACGTGTGGTTATTGCAGATTTGGTTCCTTGCAAACGGTATCTATTTGGTGTTTGAACATATTAACACCTTGACTTAAAGCTTTCATGACTGCAGGAATTAATATTCTTTGGGTCTTTCGGTAAAGCCACGTAGATAGAAAAAATATATTAAAATATCATGAGCAAACACAAGATCCAGGTTCGATTCAACACAGTACATACAATTCGTGATCTGATCCCATCTGTGAAGGATGTGATCCCTGACATGCAATACCCCGGCGTCTACAAACTAAGCTGTGTCTGCGGCAGTAGTTACATTGTGGAAACTAAGCAACATGTCTCGGACTGTGTTCGTGAACATAAGGCAGATCTGAAACACGATAGGACCAATACCTCAGCCGTGGTTTAAATTGTTGAAATGCTGTAGGAACACACGAAATAGATTTTTCCAAGACGAAGGTACTCTGGAAGCCCACTGGCTACCAGCAAAGATTCGTTCATGAAGCATTCCATATATATATAAACACAGACACAAATTAAACCGAAAAGATCGGTACAAACAGCAATAATTTTGAAGGACGTTATTAACCAGGTTAAGTCATAACTGTCTGTGATGTTTAATAATTATTTTCGACTCTCTGGTGTTACATGAACAGGTTAAATGTCTTCACATTAACAGGTTAAATGTCTCACTAACACAGCCACCGTTGCTCGTTTTCCTCGATGTGGTGGTGGCTCTCGTTGTGTCTTACATTGACATGCTAATCTCTCACAATACAATGGCCACCTCTGCAGCCTCGTCGTCATGGAGGTAGCTCAGCTCTCCGATCTTCCAATTACATGCAAATTTCTTCACTAGCCCCGCCCACTTCGCTTATGACCCTTGGGCTACACCCATCTCAAACCTTTAAAACATCCTGCCTCAGCAGCTCTTTCGCTATTTTTTCACCAGGTTGCTTGTGTTGCGATCGAAACGTGATATTTTTCTTATTTTTTCTATCCCACGTGGCTTGACCGAAAGACTCAAAGAATATTAACACCTGTTTTATTGCCAGAAAGGGTTAAACCTATTCTTATTATTCATACGTTGCATTCTTTATTACTTGTCATTCCTGAAGAAATTTAGACGTCTCTTTTTAAATCACGTTCTATGGACGAGTTATCAGGACCAAACAATATAGTTTCTCAATAATAATGTGCATCATTGTGGAGAATATAACATAATACATACGCAGATAATACGCCTCCACATATCTGTGACGAGGGGGCGATATTCATTGTCTCGTCAATAGCATTCGAACCAAAGCTATACACAGTAACACTGTGAGATTATTTTAACACTTCCTATTATAACTGGTGATACACATACTTACCATAGCCAAAAAGAAGTGTGGCGGTTAGCCTATATCAAACCTCTAATCTTGATTTGAAGCTTTCGTGACTGCAGGAATCCATACTCTTTGGTTCTTTCGGTAAAGTCACATAGTTAGAAATAGAATTAAATTAAACAAATGACTACGTTTCGATTGCAACATAAGCAATCGCCATTAGGTGCGACAACTACAGCAAGAAACAACTGCTGAAGAATGCGAGAGAGCTGCCATGGCACGAGGTTATATAGACTACTAGCGGTAAGTACCCGGCGTTGCCCGGGCGAAAGAGGCAGACACACACATGGACTTACACACAGACATCGACCCACACACGTAGAAACACATCGACTTACATGCACACTCACATATGGACTCACACACACAGACATCGACTTTAGACACACACATGTAGTGACATACACAAATCGACTGACACACATAGACTTACACACACATATCGACTCACACATACAGTGAGGGAAAAAAGTATTTGATCCCCTGCTGATTTTGTACGTTTGTCCACTAACAATAAAATGATCAGTCTATAATTTTAATGGTAGGTTTATTTGAACAGTGAGAGACAGAATAACAACAACAAAATCCAGAAAAACATCAAAAATGTTATAAATAGATTTGCATTTTAATGAGGGAAATAAGTATTTGACCCCCTCTCGATAACAAAGATTTCTGGCTCCCAGGTATATTTATACACGTAACGAGCTGAGATTAGGAGCACACTCTTAAAGGGAGTGCTCCTAATCTCAGCTTGTTACCTGTATAAAAGACACCTGTTCACAGAAGCAAAAAATCAATCAGATTCCAAACTCTCCACCATGGCCAAGACCAAAGAGCTCTCCAAGGATGTCAGGGACAAGATTTTAGGCCTACACAAGGCTGGAATGAGCTACAAGACCATCGCCAAGCAGCTTGGTGAGGTTACAACAGTTGGTGCGATTATTCGCAAATGGAAGAAACACAAAAGAACTGTCAATCTCCCTCGGCCTGGGGCTCCATGCAAGATCTCACCTCGTGGAGTTGCAATGATCATGAGAATGGTGAGGAATCAGTCCAGAACTACACGGGAGGATCTTGTCAATGATCTCAAGGCAGCTTAGACCATAGTCACCAAGAAACAGTAACACACTACGCCGTGAAGGACTGAAATCCTGCAGCGCCCACAAGGTCCCCCTGCTCAAGAAAGCACATATACATGCCCGTCTGAAGTTTGCCAATGAACATCTGAATGATTCAGAAGACAACTGAGTGAAAGTGTTGTGGTGAGATGAGACCAAAATGGAGCTCTTTGGCATCAACTCAACTCGCCGTGTTTGGAGGAGGAGGAATGCTGCCTATGACCCCAGGAACACCATCCCCACCGTCAAACATGGAGGTGGAAACATGCTTTGGGGGTGTTTTCTGCTAAGGGGACAGGACAACTTCACCGCATCAAAGGGACGATGGACGGGGCCATGTACCGTCAAATCTTGGGTGAGAACCTCCTTTCCTCAGCCAGGGCATTGAAAATTGGTCGTGGATGGGTATTCCAGCATGACAATGACCCAAAACACACGGCCAAGGCAACAAAGGAGTGGCTCAAGAAGAAGCACATTAAGGTCCTGGAGTGGCCTAGCCAGTCTCCGGACCTTAATCCCATAGAAAATCTGTGGAGGGAGCTGAAGGTTCTAGTTGCCAAACGTCAGCCTCGAAACCTTAATGACTTGGAGAAGATCTGCAAAGAGGAGTGGGACAAAATCCCTCCCGAGATGTGTGCAAACCTGGTGGCCACCTCCAAGAAACGTCTGACCTCTGTGATTGCCAACAAGGGTTTTGACACCAAGTACTAAGTCATGTTTTGCAGAGGAGTCAAATACTTATTTCCCTCATTAAAATGCAAATCAATGTATAACATTTTTTACATGTGTTTTTTCTGGATTTTGTTGTTGTTATTCTGTCTCTCACTGTTCAAATAAACCTACCATTACAATTATAGACTGATCATTTCTTTGTCAGTGGGCAAACGTACAAAATCAGCAGGGGATCAAATACTTTTTTCCCTCACTGTACATACAGAGACTCAACAACAACAAACGCCATTCGCCACTAAGTGGCGGTGACATCACCACAACGCTTGTGTCAGGCTATGTGCACATTGAGGCCACCTGAAGTGTAAAATGCCCACTGGCAGGTCACGGGGCAGACTCAGATGCCATAGGTCAACTGACTGAGACGACTGGCTGATGCACCACCTGTGCTCCCTATTGTGCCAACTTGCTGTGCTTTAGGCACCCGGCACTCCTCTCTTTGTTGTGAGCGTCACTCCTCCGCCCTCCGTTGTTGTTGAAGGGCGACTGCCTCCAACTGCTCAGTAGCGTCCTTCACGAGCCTCCTCCACAGAGGCCGATCTTGACACGGCTGGTACCAGTCATCGGCAAGTCCACTCAGCTCCACGTCCTCCTGTACCACATCACTCCATCTCTTCTCTAGCCTGTGTCGCGCCCATTTAGCCCCCTCGATCCGGCCGAAGAAAAGCTGTTTGGGCATACGGTGGCTGGGCATGCGGGCTACATGACTCAGCCAACGCAGCCTTGCCTGCCGGAGGAGCTCACCAATGGGACTTTGCCCAGATCTTTCAAGGATTTGTGAGCTTCTCACACAATTCAGCCTGGTTAAACCCAGGATGGATCATAGGTAGGCCATCCGAAATGTTTCTAACCGGCGAAGATGTTCCATTAGGGGGGTCCACGTTTCGCAAGCATAGAGAAGGGAGGAAATGACTGTGGCCGAGAAGACCTGAAGCTTCGTGCGGAGTGACAGACCAGGTAGCTTCCGCACTGCATTACGCAACCGATGAAAATATATTGCCGCTCGACTGATTTGGAGTGAGACATCTGCTGTTAAACTGGAGCCGGTCATAACCACACTGCCCAGGTATGGTAAACTCTCCATTCTCTCCACAACTGCCCCATCAGCGATTGGGAGTTGTGTGGATGGAGTGTCCGATGGTACAACATACCCAGGCAGGTGCTTAGTTTTGGTGGGACTGATGTTAAGGCCCCACCTCTTAGAGGCATGCTCCAGTCTCAGCAGCAGCATCTCCAACTCCTCCTCTGAATGAGCAGCTATTACCAAATCATCGTCATATGTAACGTGGTTGACCAATGGGGAGCCATCCCTTGATCGCACCCAGGCATCGATCAGCCTCCCATTATATCTGTACCAAATGGCAATTCTCCCGGTACAGCTAGTGAAGGCTTCACGAACGTGGTCAAAATAGATGTTAAATAATGTGGGAGCCAGAGGACATCCCTGTCGCACCCCAAGGTGTACAGGGAATGGCTCTGACTCACGTCCACGTAGTTTTACTCGGGCCCGGTCACCATCATGAAGGTCCTTAATGATCGTGAGCAGGTCACCAGGGCATCCTTCCAAGCACGAAGAACAACCCAGAGCCCAGGCATACTGATGGTATCATAAGCCCTTGACCAGGTCAATAAAGCAGAGATGTAGGTCTTGTTGGAATTCCCTATACCTCTGCTGTAGCAGACGGACAGAAAATATGGCATCTGTGCAGGACCACCCTTTCCTGAAACCTCATTGGGGCTTCGCAGCGTGCCTAGCAAGGCGATGTTGAATAATCCTTGCCAGGACCTTTCCCGGCACACTGAGGAGTAAGATTCCCCTGTAATTGTTACAGTCTGTGCGGTCGCCCTTCTTAAAGAGGGGGAACACCAGGGCATCCTTCCAATCCTGCAGAATCCGTCCAGTGGTCCAGACTGTTGTTATGATGTCATATAGGGCAGTCTATGCACAAACGCCACCCTCCCTCAGCATTTTGCTTTGGAGATCATCTCTGCCCGGTGCCTTTCCTGGTCTCAGACTCTGGATTGCCTTCAGTACTTCCTCAATATATGGCACCTCAGCCAGCCACTCACAGGGGGTGACTTCTTCCAATATTTGTGGCACAGGAGCCTCAGCAGGGTTATCCCCACTTTGTGCCATTATGTTTTCCTGGCTGAGGGATTTCCCCTCCCCCAGGACCTCACACAAATGCTCAGCAAATCTGCAAACCTGTTCCTGTGGGTCGTAGATTGGATCACCGTTATTTCCCCTAATGATGGTAATAGGTGTGGCGCTGCAGGTTACTTTTTTGATGGAGTTAAATAGTGTTTTGTGATCGCGGGCCACTGAGGCAGACTCCATCTCCTCAGCAACCTGCGACCACCACTCATCCTTGCAGCGACTTACGGCTCTCCGAACCTTCGACCGAAGGCTGCGGTAAGCCTCTTCATTCTCTGACGTGGGATGCTGTAGCCGATGAGAGTGGGCCTGTCGCTTTTTCTCAACTATCCTGAACACCTCCTCTGTCAGCCAGGGTCTCTGGGGAGGTCTGGACCATGTACCCAAAGCAGCCATTGCAGCTGCATGAGTCACAGTCCTAAACCTCGCCCATTTACCCTCGACATCAGGAAGAGTGGGGGACGATGCCAGCCCTAGCCGCAAGCGATGATGAAATTCTCACTTGCAACTTTCATCAGCTAACTGAGACCAAGCCACTTTAGGTTGGAATGGGGTCCTGTATGTACACCCACCACCGGAGTGGAAGAATGGCAGGTGCATCTTACAGATCACTGGTCGATGGTCAGAGGGCAGATCAGCTCCACGGTAGGTCCTGGTGTCAAGGACATGGGCTCGCATCGACTGGTCCGTCACTATGTAGTCCAGCAGATGTTCTTGCTTGGACCCGGCATGCATCCATGATGTTGTGTTGATGCGCCGTTACCGGAAGAGCGTGTTGGTAATTACAAGCCCATGGGCTGCACACAAATCTAGCAGCCTCCTACCGTTGTTATTGAGCTGATCTGGCCCATGCCCTCCAATCACTCCAGACCAGGTGGCAGCATCATGACCAACTCGGGCATTGAAGTCACCCAACAAGATGACTCTATCCCTAGTGGCCACTGTGACAGGTCATAGAAAGCATCTGACTCATCGGCTTTGCCTGCATCCCTCCACGGATGTTCGTCTTCGGTGGGGGCATAAGTAACCACAACCACCACTCCCCGCCTCCGGTTGATGGGAAGGCGAGCCCAAAGTAGCCTGGGGCTTACAGCTTCCCACACCTCACTACCACACTCCCACGCCCCCTTCATTCTTTTGTTCAGAAGAAGAGCCACACCCTGTTGTTTGGCAGTCTCCTGCCCCGAGTAGAGGACTGTCCATCCCTCATGGTGGCAGGAGCCAGAACCGGTCCACCGGACCTCCTGAATACCACAGAGATCCAGGCGGTACCGGTCCAGCTCCTGACAGAGGAGTGGCAGCCTCTCCTCCGCAGTGAGCATTCGAACATTCCACGTGGCTACACGAAGTGGTTTTTCGTTGTTTCTGGAGGAGCCCCGAGGGTAAAGATTCAATCTCCTGGCTCCGCCAATTGGAGTTTGGCCAGGAGACGTCATAGATGCCTGTCCCCTCGGGGCCTCCGGCACAAGCTTATTAGTTACATATTTAAATCGTGGTTTAGTGGTAATTAATTGAAGGTGGAGGAGTTACCAGCCCCTCGCATCCATCCAGAGCCCCCGTTTAGCCACTGTAGTGGTCACAGAGGCCATGAGGGGAGAGGCCAATCGGAATTGGCCCTCCCCCCACAGCACTGTCCATGACAGAGTTGCCCGTCCGGTACCACGAGGAGGTAGGGGGGTTGTTTTGCCGGACTACGTACAGACACACACATATGGACGCACACGCACAAATGGACCAAAACACACACACAGAAAGAAATGGACTTACACTGACTCACATGGAGCGACGCACACACAGTGACTAACACACACGCACACCGACTGACACAAACACAGACATATCGATTCACACACATAAACACATCGACTCTGACACACAGACAGATGTACTGACACACACACACACACACATTGACATACACAGACACATGGACTTACACACACACATGGCCGCAGACACGCACATCGACCCACATGCACACATGGACTTCGACGCAGGCATTATCATTTCGAAAAGAAGTAACTTAATTTAAAATTACTAGTTGTCTACACACGCACACCACACACACACATTGACTAACACACACACACATCGACTTCTGCACACACACATCGACGGTATGCACTATCACTACAGCAGTGTAGTATCCACTGACTGTAGCAGTATTTACTGACTGTAGTGGTATATACTGACTGTTTTAGTATCTACTAACTCTATATAGCAGTATCTACCAACTGGATAGCAGTATCTACTATCATTACAGCAGTGCATACCGATTATGGTGGTACCTGCTTTCACTACAGCAGTGCACACGGACTGCGGTGGTACCTTCTTTAACTACAGCAGTGAAAACCGACTGTGCTGAATCCTGGTATCACTACAGCAGTGCCTAGTGACTGTGGTGTAACCTGCCATCAAAAAGGCAGTGCATACTGACAGTGGTGGTATCTGGTATCACCAGAGCAGTGCATACTGACTGTGGTGGTACGTACTTTCACTACAGCAGTGCATACTGAATGTCATAGTATCTGCTATGACAGTAGTGCATACTGTGGTGCAACCTGCTCTCAGTACAGCTGTGCATACTGACTGTGGTGGTATCTGCTCTGATAACAGCAGTGCATACTGTGGTGGTACATGGTATAACAACAGCAGTGCATACTGAATGTGCTGGTACCTGCTATGATTACAGCAGTGCATATTGACTGTGGTGGTAGCTGGTATGATTATAGAAGTGCATACAGTGGTGGTACTAGCTTTTAACTGCTGCAGTGCATAGGGACTTTGGTATCTGCTTTAACTACAGCAGTGCATAGTGACTATGGTGGTCACTGCTATGGTTATAGCAGAGCATAGTGTGGTGGTAGCTGCTTTGACTACAGCAGTGCATACTGTGGTGTAACCTGTTATGATTACAGCAGGGCAAGCGACAGTGGTGGTACCTGTTATGATTACAGCAGTGCATAGTGACTGACTGTATATCTATATATATAAAAGGAAAATTTGTGAATGTGTGTCTGTTCAAAATGTTTAGTGTACTTCCCGACATTTTTTTTGGGGGGGGGGGGGGGGCGCAATAATGCATATATTTTCACGGAAAGTGAGCTGTGACGTCACATCTGTCATGTCACTCCCGCAAATGCGGAAGCGTAACACAGTGTGCCTGTTCATCGCGGGTAAAGTGAAATACAAATGTGTTGCAGGTCTAAGGCGTTCTTTGCGCAGCGTTGGTTTATTATTTGAGTCGTTGTCTGCCGTACGCACCCTGAAAGTTGTGTGTGCAGCAAGCGCGTGTATGAGTACCTATGGACGCGCGCGTGTTTGTGTGTGTGGGGAGCGGTAGTGTAGTGGTTAGCGCGCTGCTCTCACGGCCACCACTGGTGACGATTATTTGAACTGGTCCTGGGCCTCCCCTATGTCGACTCAGCCTAAAACGAGTAACAACTGTGGTGTGTGAACATCGCCACTGGGGAGACAAAGGCGGCCAGGCGTGGTGAATCCAAGTCCCGGGCGAAGCCAGGTAGTAAAGCTAGTGCAGTATATATCGAATCTATAGCACAAAGTACTCACCTGACAAGTGCTGTGGTGAGGCCTAGTCTCGTGCAGAGCCCCCAGCCTCGATTTCCCAGCCCGCCGAGGTGTGACCTTGGCAGGCTGGGGGCTGGGACGCTACTCCCGGCCACGCGACAATAATGGCATGTAAGTGCTATAATAATGATAAGTAGGGGCTCAATAGTAGCTTCAGGACACATTGGGGTATCATTGGGGTGGGGTGCGGAGAAGAGGACATCGCACTGTGAAGAATTTACGTGTTTCGTGTGTTTTGCTGCATGTGTAAGGCGAATGAAAATGTGCCGATTGTGTGTGCATTGCTAGGAGCAACCCATGTGAGCAGTGCAAAGTGTAATTAGATAAATGCTTATAAGACAAATTTCTGCGACTTATGTCTTGTATAAATGTATATAATGCAATAGTGTGTGACTTAGCTTGGGCCAGGGGGTAAGCTAGTGGGCGCTGTGCGCAAGTGCAGCTGGCTGCGTTGTCAGCCCATGCAGGGCAAAGGGAAATAAATAAATAATAGATCAACTACGTCTAAAAAAATATAATACAATCGTCAAAAAAACTCTAATTTAACTCATTTAAAGGTGACGGACGTGAAAAAGAATTAGACTATTCCCACCGCGGGGCTTAGGGCATGCTGGCTGGCAATTTTTTTTTACTGCTGTGGTGGTACCTGCTATGATTACAGCAGTGCATATTGTGGTGGTACCTGCTTTCACTACAGCAGTGCATACTGACTGTGGTGGTACCTGCTTTCAATACAGTAGTGCATACCGACTGTGGTGGTACCTGCTATCACTACAGCAGTGCATACCAACTGTGGTGGTACCTGCTATGATGACAGCAGTGCATACTGCTGTGGTGGTACCTGCTATGATTACAGAAGTACATATTGTGGTGGTACCTGCTTTCACTACAGCAGTGCATACTGACTGTGGTGGTACCTGCTCTCAATACAGTAGTGCATACCGAATGTGGCAGTACCTGCTATGATTACAGCAGTGCATACTGATTGTGGTGGTACCTGCTACGATTACAGCAGTACATACTGCTGTGGTACCTGCTATGATTACAGCAGTGCATATTGTGGTGGTACCTGCTATGATTACAGCAGTGTATACTGCTGTAGTGGTATCTGCTATGATTACAGCATTGCATACTGCTGTGGTGGTACCTGCTATGATTACAGCAGTGCATACTGACTGTGGTGGTACCTGCTATGATTACAGTAGTGGATTCCGACAGTGGTGGTACCTGCTTACACTACAGTAGTGCATGCTGACTCTATCTTATACATAAAAGGCAAATTTGTGAATGTGTGTCTGTTCGAAATATTTAGCATACCTTGATGGCGGAGAGGAGGCCGTGATGGCCTGGAGGATGCCGTGATACACTCACTCATCTTACACTGACTCACTCACACATCATACACTGACTCACTCACACATCATACACTGACTCACTCATCATATGCTGACTCACACAACCACTGACCCATTCACGCATCATACACTAATTCGCTCATCATACGCTGACTCACACAACCACTGACCCATTCACTCATACACTAATTCCCTCATCAGACACTTATAGAGGTGCTAGACACTCTATTCGGTAACGTGCAGGGCCACTATGTATTAGAAGGGCAATGCAGTGTTACCGCTCTGGGACCAACGGCCGGGGTCAGGGAGAGGTGAGAGCGTATCGTAAACACGGATTCTCACCAGACTAAAAGCCAGGGGTCAGATGAGGTAAAAGAGGATCGAAAACGCGGATTGTAAAGAACCAATCAGAGGGTCCCACGAGGGAGCGTGGGATTGGATAAAGACCGTTACAAATGGGTATAAAAGGGCGATCGCGGAGAGCCCCCGCCAGTTCTCCTCACACGAAGACAGAAGCCCGGCTGAAGAAGCTAGGACCCTGGACCAAGCCTTCCAGCTCTTGTAAGAGCTAAGGCTCAGTGTTCCAGTGGTCAAGGGGAGAATAGGTCCTGGCAGACAGGACCCTGGCTCCCCAACCTTCCAGCTCTTGTAAGAGCTAAGACTCTGTGCGACCAGTGGTCAAGGGACCCACCGAGCCAGCAGTGGGTCGAGCTAGACTCCCCTAGGTCCCAGCTGGAGGACGCTAGAGTAGCAGGTAGACTGGGAATAGCTCCCGCCAGTTTGGAGGCTGTACCTCCCTAGGCTAGCAGTCGGAGCCATGTAAAGGTCCCGCTAGGTACGGAGGCTGTACCTCCTCAGGCTACGGGTGAGGGAACCGTATATCCTTCTGTGTGTGTATAGGGACTGTGTCAGAAGACAATAAACCAGTGTGTGCCTTAAAGAAGTTTATTCATCTGTTATTACAACACTACAACTGGTGTCAGTAGTTGGGTCGGCACCAGATGGACGACGCATTGTTGTTGCCTCTGCATCGTCGCGCACGTGATACGGCCTCACGATATGGGAAGTTGAATTATTTCGCTATACGGCGCGGTCTGCTCATGCATTGGGATGCTGATTCATGTCATAAAAAAATTGTGGAGCCTTCGGCTTTGCAATGTAAGGCCGTGTGGGCGGCACACGAGCGATTATTGCACCTGGGCGTGCACAACACCATTGGCTTGCTACGCTTGCAATTTTTCTGGCCAGGCATGCTGCGTGATGTAACGGATATTTTAATGGGCTGCACCCAATGTGTGCAACGGAAACCACCAGCGAAGCCTGCATGCCCACCCCTGCAGCCCATTTCGGTGTCCCGTGTAAACGAGCTGGTTGCTCTCAATATTCTTACTACGCCTCGTGGTAACAAGTACCTTCTGGTTCGGGTTGAGTATTTTACACGGTGGCCTATTGTCTGGGCCCTCCCCAACCAGTCGGCAGCAGCCGTCATGGACGCCTTTGTTCAGGGCTACGTATTGGACAAGGGCACACCGGAACGGCTGCTGACCGATCAGGGAAGACATTTTTCGAGTACCCTGTTGAGCGATGTATGCCGCCTGGTGGGCACAAAGAAGGTGCGCACTTCACCCTACCACCCTCAAACTGACGGCATGGTGGAGCGCCTGCATAGAACCCTCACCTTTATGCTTTGCCATTAGGTTGATGAATCCTACCGAGACTGGGACTTGCAGGTTCCGGAGGTCCTCGCCGCATACCGCATGGTGCCACATGCAGCGACGGGGTTCTCCCCATTCTTTCTAATATACAGCAGGGATGCCATTCCCCCCGCCGACGTTCGGCTGGAGATAGGGCAGCCTCCACAATCGTCAAAGCTCGCTGATCACTTAGGCTTCAACCTCCGTAAGCTGTCCGAGGCACGTGATGCAGCAATCGAAAATTCCGCCTCCGCCAGCGGGCAAATTCAAGGCTGCAAGCCCCTCACACGTCCACGCATCAGTGGGCACCGGGTGATAAAGCGTGACTTCATTGCCGCCAGGTGCCGGTGTCCACATCGGCAAAACTCCTTAAACCATGGAGGAGTCCGGTGGAAGTGGTCGAGGTTGTGCGACCACAATGTGTTAGAATCCGTTGGGAACGGCGTCGCTAGTTTGTTCACCCTTCTCGCTTAAAGCCTTTTGTTGCGCCGCGTGTTTCTGTGTCAAACTCACAACACGAGGGCCGAGCGTGCGATGTGTCCGACGATCCGGATGTCGCCCCATTGGTGCCAAATCCACAGTGCAGACGTGTCCTTCCTTCTGCAGATGACGCAGGAATGATGGGGCCGTGCAGGCCACGATCAGTCACTGGGGACCATGGGTCATCAGGGGTCTCCACGGAGAGGCCTCCTGACCCGCCTGACATTCCTGTCATGCCACCTGATCCGCCTGCACCACTAAAGGGGCCACTCGTCCACTACGATGGTCCCGCGAAACACACGCGTGCGAAATCCCGCCGGTTTTCGTAATATCTACATTACGTTGTACGACACGGTCCCAGTGGTGCATCGTTCTTTTGCAGCAAACACTGCCTGGGTTGTTGCGTCACGCATGTTGTCCAATTGTTAAAATGTTACCTTGTACATATGTTGTGTTATTAAGGGGGGGTATTTATATTGGGTGTTATTCTTGTTCTTGAATTTTATTCTTGTTCTTGTACACAAGGCACACAAACTTCGATTTCGCATTGTTGGAGTTTCCCATTGTTGCAGCCGGGACGGCTGAGGCTTCCAAAGAGGAGGGTGATGTAGAGGTGCTAGACACTCTATTCGGTAACCTGCGGGGCCACTATGTATTAGAGGGGCATTGCAGTGTTACCGCTCTGGGACTAACGGCCGGGATCAGGGAGAGGTGAGAGCGGATCGCAAAAACGGATTCCCGCCAGACCAACGGCCAAGGGTCAGATGAGGTAAAAGAGGATCGAAAACGCGGATTGTAAAGAACCAATCAGAGGGTCCCACGAGGGAGCGTGGGATTGGATAAAGACCGTTACAAACGGGTATAAAAGGGCGAGCGCGGGGAGCGCCTGCCAGTTCTCCTCACACGAAGACAGAAGCCCGGCTGAAGAAGCTAGGACCCTGGCTCCCAGCCTTCCAGCTCTTGTAAGAGCTAAGGCTCTGTGTGACCAGTGGTCAAGGGACCCACCGAGCCAGCGGTGGGTTGGGCTAGCCTCCCCTAGGTCCTCCTCAGGCTAAAGGTGAGGGAACCGTATATCCCTCTGTGTGTGTATGGGGACTGTGTCGGAAGAAAGACAATAAACCAGTGTGTGCCTTAAAGAACAACACACTCACTCGTCCTACGCTGACTCACTCATCATACACTGACTCACTCACACATCATACGCTGACTCACACAAGCACTGACCCATTCACTCATCATACACTAATTCATAATTCACTCATCCTACACTCACTCACACTACCACTGACTCACTCACATCATACACTGACTCACTCACACACCATACTCACTCACACTACCACTGACTCACTCACATCATACACTGGGAGTGTCATGCTGCCAGCTATGGCTGCAAGTTTGGTTGTACGTGTTATGTATATAGTTTATTGTTAAATGAGAATGACAGTTCCTTTGATTACTGTTGTTACATTGTTTAAATAGCTTTATTTTGGTGATTTAGAAAACATATGGTTAATCTATCTCTTGGTTATTATTGTTTGACTTGCATCACACTGGGATTTGAGCACAAAGCGTTGCAATACGTTTTTTTGTAAGATTTGCTGGTTTATCCAGTATGTTTCTGTTGCACGTCATCGCTTCAAGACGATTCTAAAGTAATCTACAACCTTCAATTCCTTTGCGCGATTTAAATAATCGATGCTTGGCATGCTTGGGTTTAATTTTAAATGAGTTTTATTTTCATTTGTATGTTATGTTTTTAAGTTTTCAGAAGTGTTTTAATCTATTTTTGTCCCGGGCAACGCTGGGTATTTCCTGCTTGTATCAGAATACATATCGACTCTAAAGCACAAAGTACTCACCTGACAGAGAGGCCTAGCCCCGTGCAGAGCCACCGGCCTTCCCTAAATTGCCCAGCCGGGCGAGGCTGGGGGCTGGGCCGCTACCCCACCCTCCCCGCGCTACAAAAATCCTGTATAAGCGCTATAATTTTACTATCTACCGACCCTATAATAGTAAGTGCACACACTGGGGTGGGGGGGGAGAGAATAAGACGTGACACTTTGATGAATTTACCTCAGCGTCGCGTGTAAATTTGCGTGCATTTTTAACGGGAATGAGAAATCCCCCCACCCTCCACCATGACGCGCGTGCGTTGCCAGGGGCAACCCCCCTGCAGCTTGGGCGGCAAAAGTAAATAAATAAAGGCAAATCTTAAAAAACGCGATTTTTACCACTTTAAAGGTGACGGATGAGAAAACGGAATAGCCTATTCCCACCGTGGGGCTCGGGGGTGCCGCCCGGCTAAATGTTTTCTACATTTACCCCATGGTTCGAGCGCCAAATCCCTCGCAAGCGAGCGTACACAGAGGGACAGACAGACAGACGGACAGACAGACTGACAAGAATGACGTGTATAGGTATAGATAGACTAGCGGGAAGTACCCGGCATTGCCCGGGTGAAAAATATATTTCAAAACTTATCTTAAAAACCTTACATATACATACACAGCTACTAAGGAATTGTGAAAGCCCAGTGGGCCGTTTGTCCATTTCTCCACCAACAAAATTATAAGGGGCTTGCACAAGTCCAAAACGTTATAGAAAGTGTGGGGTAGATAGTTGATGTAAAAGGTTTCCGACAATTGTCAACCCCCCCCCCCTCCTCAGAAATTGACCCTCACATAGGTATATATACCTACACACCCTACATACAACAGAGTAAGTAATATTTATTGACTCTGTAGTTGTATCTACTGACTGTACAGTAGTATCTACTGAGCCAGTAGTAGCTACTGACTGTTTAGTAGTATTGACTGAATGTAGTAACTACTGACCGTAGTAGTATCTACTGGCCCTACAGTAGTATATACCGACTCTATAGTAGTAACAACTAACTCTATAGTAGTATATGCTGACTCCATAGTAGTGTTGCACACTCGAAATGAAGGACGTGGGCAGGTGCTCCAAGTCGAGGGCAAGCACATTTATTTATTGTGGTTAATATTAATCTTGTGAAGAACAGCACCGTCACTCTGTAAAATGCAACAACACGTGTGTTACAACCAGCCTTGCTCCCGAGTCGCCATTAACCATGTGACTGGTATATCCGCGTGGTCATTCAATAACCCTGCCAGCCACCTACAGGCCCGACTCAGTCATCACATGCTGCTGTACACACATGCATTGATGCCCTGCACAGCACATTAGGACCTTCACAGAACCACACTTTACTCCCTTGCTGCACAAGGATATAATTAAAAAGTGATCCATTCCTAGTGTGCCACACTCTCCCCCACAGAATGAGTGTCGTCTCGACACTTCACCTTTCTCCTTGCAAACATTTTGCAGTCTTTTTCCTTAAACTGGTCATGAAAGGAGTTTATGAAATCGTGAACGCAATTTCTCTAGAGATCATATCCCTTCCAAGATAGCGCCACTCCAGAAGCTCTCTATTTTGGGGTGAGCTCCAACTCTTTGTGCACGAAGAGATAGGAGCCCAAGCATTGTATTATGCTTTTGGAATTACCAGACAATCTGGTATTATTAAACCATGCTTCACATTTTACTGACCAGAAATGGTTAGGATTCTTTTCCCAGTACCTGACAAGATAAAATCCTTTACAGCTTGTCAATGCCATGTGGAATTTACCTCTTAGGTACTTACTTATTGGCCTACCAACATACTTGAAACCTTTTCTTCACCATTTTTTTTTTCTCATCTTAGGCAATGACCCCTTCTTAACATATGAAACACAACACTAACAAACACAAACATCTTAAACAACTAACAACTATATGACCACAGCTTATATCTTGTCTTGATCACGCATGTTGTAGGGCTTCTTCTTCACCGCCAGCTCTGTCGTCAGCAGGAACTTGATGATGGCGTAGTGGCCCATCTTGTTGCGCGTAGGTGTGCTCTTGCCCGGGGACTTGGGTTGCAGCTGCAAACACAGCATGTGAGGCCTGCAGAACGTGGGGAAGGTGTGCACCTTGCGGTGGCGCACCGCGTACACCCTGTGCAGCACCTTCTTCTTGACCTTCTGCGCCTTGGCCCTCACCCCGCCCTTGTGCTGCGCCTCGGCCCCGCGGGCCTTGCTGCCCTCAGGATACCCCTTGCCGTTGACCCCCTCGGGCTTGTTTTGTCCCTCAAATTCCAAGCTGGCTGCTTCATTGACTTTTTAAATCAGCATCTCATCAGTGACAGTGATGTCATCAGGATGGGGCTTTATTTTTAATTTTATAGAGTCACTGAGCAATCCTGTGCCAATCGATCTCAGGAACTTCCTGCATACCAAATCTGGATTGTACTGGTCATCAGCTCCTTTTTCTTTAGATGCAAATAATAGTGTGTCCTTTAATTCGATAGCTCGGAACAGAAAGTTCTATGCAGTTTATCTTGGCTCCTGAGATATGTTCATCAACTTCTGATCGAGATCAGATGTGCTTTCTTCTCTATAGTGTCCTTTCAAAATGGTTTTTAACTTGTAAATAGTCAAATCATTTTTTATTTCTAGCATGTCCCTCAAATTTAGACCAGGACTGATTGCTCTGACTACTGCCTCAATGATGTCAGACTCGGCATGTCCCTTACGGGTTCCTGTGTCGATCTGGTGCATCAGATTGGTGTAAGATAACTTGTCTTTCTTCACTCCTTTCACCAATCTGCCCGCAGATCCTGAATTCTCTCCGTATTGTGACTTCCGGCACATTTCCTAGTCTGGCCATTCGTATGGGATTCAATGCTGCTGTAGTTTTTGTTCCACCTTCACTTGAGATTTTCTTTTCCTCAAGGGTTTTTCTGGATTCTTCTTGTGACTCTTGTATTTCACCATCCATATCTTCAGAAAGTGTTGATAGTGGCAGTGTTTGATTTGTTCCATTGCTGTCTTTGTCTTTCTGCTGTATTGTTTCAATGAAAGACAGCAGGTTCTGAATATATGCACAGGCCTCATCATCTTCTTCTTGGTCTTCAACTCCATCAAGTACTCTTTCTGCCATACGAATCAAAGCCCGTCTGCTTTTATCTTCACCAGTCTCATCATCATTGAAACACTTCAAATATCTGCATGTTTCCATGAGCTGGGCTTTCTGCAGCTGATTCAAAGCAGTACTGGCCTTGTCCTGCAGCTGTTCCAGTGCCATGATGTGAAGACCGTTCAGATCCTTGTACGAATATCTTTATATATTCTGCCTTTACAATTGCTTGGTCCGTCTCATTGGAAGAGTTGATCCCCGTCAGTGAACTCAAAGAAACTCTCCTGCCAGGCTCGCCAAAATATGTTGCACACTCGAAATGAAGGACGTGGGCAGGTGCTCCAAATCGAGGGCAAGCACATTTATTTATTGTGGTTAATATTAATCTTGTGAAGAACAGCACCGTCACTCTGTAAAATGCAACAACACGTGTGTTACAACCAGCCTTGCTCCCGAGCCACCATTAACCGTGTGACTGGTATATCCGCGTGGTCATTCAATAACCCTGCCAGCCACCTACAGGCCCGACTCAGTCATCACATGCTGCTGTACACACATGCATTGATGCACTGCACAGCACATCAGGACTTTCACAGAACCACACTTTTACTCCCTTGCTGCACAAGGATATAATTAAAAGAGTGATCCATTCCTAATGTGCCACAGTAGTATCCACTGACTATAGTAGTAACTACTAACTCTATAGCAGTATCCGCTCACTCTATAGTAGTATCTACTGACTCTAGTAGCTACTGACCGTAGTCGTATCTACTGACTGTATAGTAGTATCTACTGGCTGTAGCAGTATTTACTGACTGTAGTGATATATACTGACTGTTTTAGTATCTACTAACTCTATATAGCAGTATCTACCAACTGGATAGCAGTATCTACTATCATTACAGCAGTGCATAACGACTGTGGTGGTACCTGCAACGATTACAGCAGTGCATACTGCTATGGTGGTACCTGCTATGATTACAGCAGTGCATACTGACTGTGGTGGTACCTGCTATGATTACAGCAGTGCATACTGCATGTGGTGGTACCTGCTATGATTACAGCAGTGGAAACTGCTGTTGTGGTACCTGCTATGATTACAGCAGTGCATATTGTGGTGGTACCTGTTATGACTACAGCAGTGCATACTGACTGTGGTGGACCTGCTGGGCCGCTACCCCCCCCCCAACAACCCAACCCCCAATTATCCTGTCGAGGCACTATAATTTTAGTATCTACCGACCCTATAATGGTAAGTGCACACATTGGAGTGGGGGGGGAGAGAAGAAGACGTGACACTGTGATGAACTTACCTCAGGTTTGCGTGTAAACTTGTGTGCATTTTGAACGGGAATGAGAAATCTCCCCCATTCTCCACTGATGACGCGTGTACCGTTGCCAGGGGCAACCCCTCCACAGCTTGGGCAGCAAAAGTAAGTAAATAAAGAGAAATCGCACAAAATCGCGATTTAACCACTTTGAAGGATGACGGATGAGAAAACGGAATAGCCTATTCCCACTGCGGGTTTCTGGGCGTGCTGCCCGGCAAATTATTTTCGACGTGAACCCCACGATCCGAGCGCCAAATCTCCTAGGTCGACTCAGCCTCAAACGAGTAAGTGGTGTGGTGTGTCAACATCGCCACTGGGGAGACAAAGGCGGCCGGCCGTGGTAAATCCAAGTCCTGGGCGAAGCCGGGTAGTAAAGCTAGTATTTCATAAATCTTGTCTTCGGCAACTTCGGTTATATACCTTTCTGTTTCGGTCTTAGTCGAAAGTGCAGTTAAACTTTCGGCTTCGGTTTCGGCCGAAAGTGTAGTTAAACTTTTGGTTTCGGCCGAAAGTGAAGTTAAAAGTAAATTTTTAACTTTCGGTCTGATTTTGGTTTTGGCCGAAACCAGAAATTCAGTTTCGGTCAGCCTCAAGTTGGGGGGTGGGGCAGAGCAAGATCTGCGGTGGCGGGGGGAGAGAGAGGTGGGGGGTTGCCAATATAGCAAAAATGCAATGAAGCAACAATGCCAATGCAGCAGCAATGCCAAACGCGGGGGATGCGGGGGGGAAATTAACTCGGAAAAACAGACCAGCACCCGGCAGATATGATGGAACACCTCATGTACCCTACCTCTATCTTACCTATAAACGTCACTTTTTGTCTGTCCGTCTGTCTGTCTGTCCGTCTGCGTACGCTCGCTTGCGAGGGATTTGGCGCTCGGGCCGTGGGGTTTAGGACGAAAAATATTTTCCGGCGGGCACGCCCCCGGCCCCGCGGTGGGAATAGGCATTTCCGATTTTTCGTCTCTAAACTTTAAATCGGTCCGATTATCGATTTAGTGCGATTTATCTTTATTTATTTATTTACTTTTGCCGACCGGCACGTGACGAGGCACGCATTTGCGCATGCGCGAGGGCGGTTGCCCCTGGCAATGGGCAGCAACGCCGTCGCCGCAGGGTGGACGTCATTTTTAATTCACGTTAAAAATATGCGCACGCGTTAACACGCGACGCTGAGGTAAATTCGTCAAAGTTTCACGTCCTCTTCACTCCTCCCCCCACCCCAATGTGTGTACTTACTATTATAGGGTCGGTAGATAATAAAATTATAGCGATTACACAGTATTATTCTAGCGCGGGGGGGGGGGGG